>VDFB02325653.1:220706-255846 GCA_007258455.2 Sequoia sempervirens
CCCTTCCCCCTCCCAATTCTCTCTCTCCCCCTCTCTTTGTCCTCTCGCTTTCTCTCTCTCTCCCTTTCCCTCTCTCTCTCTCTCCCCCTTTCCCTCTCTCTCCCTCTCTCTCTCTCTCTCTTTCCCACCCTCCGCCTCCTAATTACTCTTCAGTATATGTGTGAAAAAATTGGATATCTGATTTAGATCGGATATTTGATTTAGATCAGATATTCAATTTATAACACCAAAATATTACATTTTAAAATTTTATTCAAATTACATATTAGACACAAATTAGATATCCAAAAAAAATTGGATATCTAATTTGTAGTACTTTGGCTTGGGCATTGCTATGGAGAAATGTACTAATAGCCAACCCAAAAAAAAAGTCAACTCAGGATTTTCATGTTTTTTGGCAAGTTCAAAATGCTCCTTTTTTCATGTTGCCACTTTTTGGCCCATCATGATCCTACACATACCCAGGTCTAAATCAGGTAGTTGTTATTGCTAAGGTGGATCACTCCTTTCTTCGAAGGCCATACACTTATGATTGGGTCAAGTTTTCTTTTCTTTAGAAAATTCCTATTGCCTTTTTGATAGGTTAATTATGATTTGAATAGATGGCTTATGAAGCTTTTATTTCAAACATTAAATATGATTTGTATTCCAATGTAAAAACTACAAAGAATGGAAATAATTCTTTCAATACATAAACTATTATGTAGTATTCAATTAAAATGAAAAAGCTTACTCTATATTAGTTAGGATACACAACTAAGAAAATGATCTAAAGTTACCTATTTATCCTAGAGGAACTAAGTATATAGTATACAAAGAAAACCAACAAACCCACAACTACCCCTATTTTGAAGGAGTTTATTTTTCTCTCCTTCACGATCCTCACTAATATTATGCGATTATTTTGAAGAGATGAAGGGGTCATAACTTACAACTTTATTCAACCTAGTAAATGGCTTAGTTGTAGAGCTTGACAAAGTAACAAAACAATTTACTACATTTGGCATTTACATGATGAAGATGAAGAGTGGTGACAAATCTACTTATAGTTTAATAAAACATAGTTTTATAAGGAAGGCTTGACATTAGAAAGAGATAGAAGTGTTACTTATATTTTAATAAAACACTAATATAGTTTACCAACATATACTATTGTATGCTTGCATGGCTTCTTAGTTAATATATGGGGAGAGAAAGAGAGAGATAGAGATATGGGAAGAGAAGAGAGATGGAGATATATGGGAAGAAGGAAGAGAAGGTGGAATGAGGAGATCAATGGATGGGGGATAGGGAGGGAGAGATGGTCAGAGATAGAGAGGGGGAGGGAGAGAAAGAGATATAGATAGAAAGAGATAGAGAGAGGAGTGAGAGGGAGATAAAAAAGAGAAATAGAGATAGAGATATATAGTAGGAGAGATAGAGGGAGAGATGGAGTGAATGAGAGAGAAAGGGGCCAGAGGGAGAGATAGCTCAATAGATAGAGGGGGGAAGAGGGGGGAAGAGGCGGGAGTGACATAAATAGTGGGAGATATAGAGATATAGAGAGCGACAGGGAGAGATATATCAATCACCCTCCTATATCTCTATCTATTCATCCTTATCTCTTTATCTCTTTACCCCTCTCTATCTCTTTGTCTCCCTTTCTATTTGTATGCTTGTCATTATCTCCCTCTCTCTCTATATTTTCTTCCCTGTAATATTTATCTTTGTCTCCTTAAATTATGCAGTGGAATTTACATTGAAAGAGGTGTTAAGGAGAATTATCATATCTTTAATCAAATGGCATGCTACCTTGAGCATAACTCCCAAGGACACATGCCATCCTTGGATTATTGACATGAAACAACCAATCAAATTTTAGTTTCTCTCTCTCATATTAATATATATTACTATTATATTAAATATATATTATATTAATTATAATTTGTATTATATAAAAATATACTTATTATTAATTATTAATTATAATAATTTTATATGTATTTAATAATTTTGTTAAAGAATATAATATATAATTATAATAAGTTGAATAATTATATTATTTATTATGTAAAATATAGCTAAATATATACTTAACTATATTGTAGAATATTAAAACCTAGCTAAATGGTGCCAAAATTTTGAACTTAATTAACATATTGTAAAACCTAACGAAACCAGGTTGTAGCTCGTCAAATTGGAGAAGTGGAAGGTCAATACCAGTGCTGAGGAAGAGATTGGATTAGTGAAAACAAGGTCAATGCCAGCGCCGAGGAAGAGTTTGGAGTAGTGAAAACAAGGTCAATGCCAGCGTAGAGGAAGAGTTTGGAGTAGTGAAAATAAGGTCAATGCCAGCACCAAAGAAGAGTTTGGAGTTAAAACAAGGTCAATACCAGCGCCAACAAAGAGTTTGGAGGAGTGAAAACAAGGTCAATATCAACATCGAGGAAGAGTTTGGAGGAGTGAAAACAAGGTCAATACCAATGCCGAGGAAGAGTTTGGAGTTAAAACAAGGTCAATACCAGTGCTGACGAAGAGTTTGGAGGAGTGAAAACAAGGTCAATATCAGCACCAAGGAAGAGTTTGGAGGAGTGAAAACAAGGTCAATACCATCACCAACGATGAGGTTAAGGGCACTCAGGGAAAATCGACAACCAAGTGGTAATGAGTACTATAAGTTTGGCACCCCCATTCTCTTTAACCTTCAATTTTCATGCCTAGTTTCCAAAGATCTTCTCGTACATTGGCACCCCCATTCTCGTAAAATGGTATAAGATAAGATAGAAAAAATAAAATAGCTTAGTCTTTCACATTTTTATCTACTAGCCTCAGGTCTTGGAAAAACTCCATAATCTACCCACATCTTGGTTGAGGTCTGGATTTCATCACATAACCTTCATCATAAGTGAACCAGGTTGTAGACTTAGCCCAAGTATATGCTAGGCTAAGGTAGATCAATAAAATGAAATAGAGGCATACAATTCTTCTTTAATACCTCCACCACAAACATATGCAAGGTGTTGGTTGTTTTACGATGCTTGAGTTGATCTTCTAATCTACCTGGAAGTTATGAATTCCAATAAAGGTTCTTAGGACTGGACCAGGTAGCGAAGGTTGAAGACCTGCCTCCTACACTTTGGGCTCTGCAGACGGGAGGGTGATCCCTTAATGCGTTTACAACCTTTGTACCATCATCATAAACAACATTAACAACAACAAATAATCGCATTTAATAGCTCAACATAATAGGATAATATCGAATAGAATTGTTTGTTTATCAATAATATCAACTATTTGGAGCATGAGATAACTACAACAACATTTCACGGTATAAGATAGTCATTGGTTTGCAATTTGTAGCAAGATCTAGGTAAAGAAAAACAAATAGTGAACCATACGAATAAGTAAAACTTAGATAAGTGCCATATATCCATTGGAGGAGTCAAATTTATAAGAATCTAAGGGTTTATGACAGATTTAACACATAACATATAAGATCCTTGATAACATTGCTTTACAATCTCGTCAATATGTATTCTAACCCAATACTACTTATCAAATCCTTATACAGAACATATCCACCTACAATCCCATTCAAGCATTTTAATTAATTCCTTGAATTAAACCTAAAACAAGAATCATACACACCACAACAGTGAGATGAACGAAACAACCCTTGATCATTTTATTCAAAATTTAGATATGCTTGTACAATGGAAAGACATGAGTTCGAATTAATCATATCAATTCAAATTACAGTACTGTCATAAAACATCAAATCCCCATGAATTCAAAACCTACTATAGAATGACTCAAAACCTAAATTGCATTTTCCCTAAAACCATCATACTTTACAATTTTCTCTACAACTTCATCTAAACTTTACCAAAAATATCTAACTTGCTAACTCGTACTTCTAGCCTTGAAATCCTTCTTATAGAAAAAGAAAGAGAAAAAAAGCATCGGGCCAGAAAGCACACATGTCACCGGCCAATTGGACCACCTTGTGATATTCCAAAAAATTGTTACAACAACAATCTCCCCAAAGAATCTTCTTGTTCATCGTGCCTGTTGAGAATGGTTGATGTAGCAACAAAAAATTTCAAGAATTCCGCACCTAGACTATCACCAAAAAACAAAACTAGAATTTGTTGTAACTGCAATAGCTAATTTGTCAACCGTTAGCAACCTACTCCTTTTCACTCTTCCTCAGTTAAATATACATTTACCCATTTCTAGTACTCTTCATCAGTTGGCCAATAAAAATTGATCACCTTATTCACCTTGACACTATAAGGTTTGTACTTAACTGCCACCCAATTCGCTTCTCTTTCAAAAGACTCCAAGAATGAGTTGGTGCTAATGATTTTGTCCATACAACTCACCAGCAAATCATAATCTGAGTTACCCTATTTTTTAGTGTTTTGTAGTCCAAACATGATATAAAAGGGCTCTTACAATTTTTTTGATTACTGTAGCTTGTGTAAGAGGCCCCATGGGTACTGTTGTAATTGTAGGATGCATGAATAGGGCGTAGGATGAGAAATAAAGAAGGTATAGCTGTTATCCTCAATAGTTTTGTGAAGAAAAGCATGTGAAATGAGAGGTTCAAGTCTAGGTTTCAACAAAACATGTATGGGAAATATGATTTAATGAATTTTTATCCATGTGCAGACCTAATGGGTTGTTTCTGAACATTAAATATAAATGATATACATACACACACACGCACATATATATATATATATATATATATATATATATATATATATATATATATATATATATATATATATATATATATATATATATATATATATATATATATATATATGTATGTATGTATTTTTAAATGTAAATGTAAATGCAATTACTGTATGCTCTCCTAGAACAATAAATGCAACATATCATTAAAGAAATATATATCTATATACATAAATGTGTATTTCTAAATGCAAGTGTAAATGCAAAGAGCATATGGTTTTGTAGTGTTATAGATACAACATATCCATAAATTAATGTAATTGAAATTGTAAAGTCTTCAACACATATAGTATGAAATCGATCAAACTATTTTACTACATGAGAAATAAATGAAAACAATAAATGTATATTTATGTGTATTTGTAAATGTAAGTGTAAAATAAATAAGAATAATGAAAATTATAAAATAATACAAGGAAAGGTCTCCTCCCTTCTTGGTAGTGATAACCTCCTCCACACACAACCCTTAAAAATTATGAATAGAAGAATATAATCTTTGAATAACTCAAATTTGATTCTCTCCTACTTGATGCAATTAGTCATTTTATCCTTACAAATAGTTATAGTGATTACTAGAGGAACATAGACCAATTCTTCATAATAGAAGAATTTGATCATACTTTTCCAATGATGGCATTATGAGAAAACCTTAGGTTAAATGAATAATTCCTAACTAAGTTCTTTAAATCATTTCCAACCGTATAAGAGAAGACTGCTGCTATGTGTACTTGGATACCATGGAGAAAGGCTAGTCTTTGGGCTCTTTCATCAATCATCCTACCTTAAAACATACCAAAATTCTCCTAGCAATTAGACATAGGAAGATTTAATATGACTTAAAAAAAATTCTATTGGCCAAAGCGTAAACTTATGATGACTTAACTAGGCCTAGTACACACTCCCTCCCCATTAACCACTTAGAAATATGGAAATTAAATGTAAATTTGCTGCTAATTTTAGTCATGTAGGTATCCAATAAACCACTTGGTGGTGTTTCCCTTCAAGTTTATTTACTTGAATGAAGAGAAAAAGTCCTTTGATTACAACTAGAGAATACATTTGAGGCCTTGGTTGTGTAACTAGTGGACCATAGTCACATTTAACACTTTTTACAAAGTTTGGGAGTTAAAACATTAAGTAGATTTGATTTGTGATGGACACATTTAGATGGTAATAACAATAGCTTGCAATCTATCAAGACTTGATTACCTTATAACCTGTGAAATTCTAGCGATGAAATGATAGATTAATCATAATGTCACCTTGGGATCACATCACCATGAAATAACTTCATTCAACATCTTTATGAGTGTAGGTACCACCAAATAGGTATTTTTCAGACCTGTCTTCCTCGAGCGAGGGAAATTTAGGAAGAGAAGAGGAAAAGAGAGACATGTAGTATGTATAAAAGAGGGAGATCAACTAGAGGTCAAAAGATTAGAAGAAAATTCCGTAAACACATGGAAGTTTTTCTTGCTAAAGGGGGGTCATGTTCTTATGATGATGAGAGCATAGGTGACGTCGACATTCCCTTGAGGCACAAACATCTACGAAAATAATGGGTACCCAAGGAACTTCCTCCAATAAACACTGATTTTTGTGTCAACGAGAGAATATATCTTATAGCACCATCGTCATTACATGGTTTGGGCCTATTTTGCATGGACGTCATAAAGGTCTGTTATGACAAAGTTACTAAATTGATGGAGTATGTTGGACCCTGTTACAATTACAAAAATTGGATGCAACTGGTTCGATATACACGAAGTATGCATAGGTATGCAGTGTCAGCAAATTATATACAACTAAAAGATAAAGATCAAAATAAAGGAGTGGCTATGTACATTGACAGAAGGCCAAAAGCATCAGGGAATATTGCAGGGTTTATAAATAGTACACAACTTGGGTCAACAAATAAGCAACCCAATTGCATATTTAAGGTGCGTGAGGGAAACCGTGTATTCATATGTGCGATAAAATCAATAACTGTAGGGGAAGAGTTGCTAATCGATTACAATTTGAATCGCTTAGTTACAAACACAGTTACTATGGGGGTGCTACATACTATGTATCATTTTACCCAACCTCCAATTAATGACTCCAATATACCATTTTATTCTTATGTTTTTTTCGTAAGTCTATTTGTTTCATTTCGGTAATATTTTTTTATATTTAATTTTTGTCACAAGGGGAAATTGATCGTACAGAGAAGGCTCTGGCCTAGAGCACAGATCGCAATGTATCTTCAAGCGCTTCTACCTAATAGGTTTACCTCATTGTAATTGTACAAATTAGATACGAGAATTTTTTTTTTATTATTATATTTTTTTCATAAGTTTTTTGGGTTAATTTCGATAATATTTTTAATATTCTTGTTGTAGATGACTGATCAGGGAAAGGCACCAGTAGTAGAGGAGAGCATCCATAGTGAGGTGTAGTCAATATTTTGTGATGATGACATTGCTTATTCAACCAACCCTCTCGATACGATAAAGAAGATCCCAAAAAAATGCAAGTAAACTTGCAAGTAAGCTGTCATGAGGTCTTTAATTATAACATAAGTTCATTCATGGTTTTATATTTTGTACTCTTTTATGTCATGAACTAAAATATGTGTTATTTTTATAGGGTTATTTTCCTCCTCATTATGCTCTTGGCCATGATCAGGGTATTGCAAGTGTTGCCCGAGGAGTAGGGGTTGGTACAAGTGTCCATCTTGATCTTCCTATGCATACATCACATCATCTGACCCCATCATCTGTGCCTATATTTTCATCTGAAGCGTCAGCAACACATACTATGCAGGAATTCGTTAATGCATCCTCTAGAAGAGAACACATGCCAGAACATGCGTCAGGACATGTACCTGGGGATGCAGAGGCCACTAGTAATGGTGATGTTTTAGCAGCATTTCCTGGATCTTACCATATTACTAGTACAGGAACATTTCCGGTCACACTTGTGGTGACCGAGGATTTTGTTCCCATAAAGATAGAGAAGGTACCAGGTACTTTAAAATGTTTTCATTATTATTATATATAATCCAATTGAAATTTACTTATTAATCACTCTTTTTAGACTATTGATCCCATGATCATTTTGCTAGAAATGATGTTTTTTATAAACATCTAAGTGATATTACATTGGAACTCTTCAAGCCCACCATACGTACATGGTGGAATGCCCAAAATCAAGATTTAAAAGATGAGCTCATTAACCATTTAGTTGTGTTGTTTGGTGATAAAACATTCAACCGAACCAAGGTCCTTAAGAAAGTTGGTACCTATCTAAAGTATGCGAGGGACCAATATAGGTCACATTTAGAGAATAACAAAAAGTACTAGCATCCCCCCATGATTCTAGAGAGGGAGTGGAAGGACTCAATGTCGGATGGAAAGGAGAAGGGTCAAAAAGAAAAAGGAAAGAAACCACCAAGCCAAGGAAGGTATGTGATACTATCAACGACATGTAATTATATACTCGGATTAATCTTTTCTTTGTACATAATCAAACATATTTCAAACTTTTCATAGGTTGTCTGGACACATCAAAGGAAATAAAGGAAAGACTAGAAAAACACAGCATCACAACTGGCCTGTGGTTATATAAGGAAATTAGCCACAATTTAATCGTGGCATCACAAATAAAATATAGTATCCAAATAATTAATTGAAAACAATTTTGGTTTTATCATACCATAGAAGAAAAAATTCATGATCTTATGTAAAACAGGGCTCTAAATTCAAAATGTGAGTTTCCATAGAAGATGACTAAGATTTCCTTCTAGCAAGCATATGGAGTCGCAATAATGCTTAAGAGTCTTGGACTGAAAACACAACCTTCCACTGTCCGACACGAAAGAAATAAACTCAATAAAGTTTCATTTAAAATTGAATACTTGTGCAATCTATTCACATTAATTTCACCATAAAGTAATACCATATACGCCTATTTGTTTTAAACATTCAAGTAATGATAATACCACATGACATTGGACGTAGCCTCGGTGAGGGTGGAGCACAACTTTAGATGAAGTTCATGGTGTATCCCAGACTTTCAGAGCATATAGAGCGTGATCAACATGTTGAGCATGATTAGGCTAGAGAAGATCAGTGAACATGATGTGGCCCCACTCAGGCAAACAAGACCACTCTTAAAGTTCTTTAAAACATATTTAATTGCAATTGGTGTATTAATTAATGTAAACTTTTGTGTTTCAACTTTAGAGCATGTAGATGGATCAACGTGTTGAGTATGGAATGCTAGAGAAGATCGTGAACACATGTAATTTCATCAGGTAAAGAGGACCACTCTAAATTTCTTTTAAACATATTTAATTGCAATTGGTGTATTAATTAATGTAACCTTTCGTGTTTCAACTTTAGAGCATGTAGAGCATGATCAACGTGTTGAGCATGATTAAGCTAGAGAAGATCAAAAACATGATGTGGCCCCATCAAATAAAGAGGACCACTCTCATGTTCTCTTAAACATATTTAAGTTCAATTGGTGTATTAATTAATGTAACCTTTCATGTTTCAACTGCAAATCAAGATTTAGAGGGTGTTCAACATGTTGAGCATGAGTCTATAACAAAAGTTCAGGAACATGATGTGGACCCATCAGGTAAAGAGAACCACTCTAATTTTATTTTAATTAATGAAATACTTGTAACAATAATAATAAAACATATCAGTTTAACATTTCTTTCATTAGTAAAGAGACCCCTTGAAGCAAGATCCACGTCATGAGCAGATGACTAAAGGGGGGACAGATATTGATTTAGAAAATGATACTCCACTTCAGATTTTTGTAGCTTAGTTACAATTTGAATCGCTTAGTTACAAACATAGTTACTATGGGGGTGCTACATACTATGTACCATTTACCTTAACCTCCAATTAATGACCTAATATACCATTTTATTCTTATGTTTTTTTCATAAGTCTATTGGTTTCATTTCGGTAATGTTTTTTTATATTTAATTTTTGTCACAACGGGACATTGATCGTAGGGGGAAGGCTCCAACCCATAGCACATATCATGATGCATCTTCAAGTGCTTCTACCTAATAGGTTTACCTCATTGTAATTGTACAAATTAGATACGAGCAAAATGTTTTATTATTATGTTTTTTTCATAAGTTTATTGGGTTAATTTCAATAATGTTTTTAATATTCTTATTGCATTTAATCACTCCAAAGGCACTAGAGTAGAGGAGAGCATCCATAGTGAGGTGCGCCAATATTTTGTGATGATGACATTGCTTATTCAGCAAACCTCTCGATACAATAAAAGAAGATCCAAAAAAATGCAATGAAGAAATGGTTAAGTTGATGTTCATAGTGCCCTCAAACAGATGAGATAAGAGAGAGGGTTAAAATATTGACTGAGAGATTACAAAACTTGGGTAAGTAAGCTGGCCATGAGGTCTTTAATTATAACATAAATTCTATTCATGGTTTTATATTTTGTACTCTTTTATGTCATGAACTAAAAATATGTGTTGTTTTTTATAGGGTTATTTCTTCCTCCCTCATGATGCTCTTGGCCATGATCAGGGTACCACAAGTGTTGCCCGAGGAGTAGGGGTTGGTACAAGTGTCCATCTTGATCTTCCTATGCATACATCACATCATCTGACCCCATCATCTGTGCCTATATTTTCATCTGAAGCGTCAGCAACACATACTATGCAGGAATTCGTTAATGCATCCTCTAGAAGAGAACACATGCCAGAACATGCGTCAGGACATGTACCTGGGGATGCAGAGGCCACTAGTAATGGTGATGTTTTAGCAGCATTTCCTGGATCTTACCATATTACTAGTACAGGAACATTTCCGGTCACACTTGTGGTGACCGAGGATTTTGTTCCCATAAAGATAGAGAAGGTACCAGGTACTTTAAAATGTTTTCATTATTATTATATATAATCCAATTGAAATTTACTTATTAATCACTCTTTTTAGACTATTGATCCCATGATCATTTTGCTAGAAATGATGTTTTTTATAAACATCTAAGTGATATTACATTGGAACTCTTCAAGCCCACCATACGTACATGGTGGAATGCCCAAAATCAAGATTTAAAAGATGAGCTCATTAACCATTTAGTTGTGTTGTTTGGTGATAAAACATTCAACCGAACCAAGGTCCTTAAGAAAGTTGGTACCTATCTAAAGTATGCGAGGGACCAATATAGGTCACATTTAGAGAAGAAAAAAAAGTACTAGCATCCCCCCATGATTTTGGAGAGGGAGTGGAAGAACCTTGTGTCGGATGGAAAGGAGAAGGCTGAAAAGAAAAAAGGAAAGAAACCACCAAGCCAAGGAAGGTATGTGATACTATCAACGATGTAATTATATACTGATTAATCTTTCTTTGTACATAATCAAACATATTTCAAACTTTTCATAGGTTGTCTGACACATCAAAGGAAATAAAGGAAAGACTAGAAAAACACAGGCATCACAAACTTGGCTCTGGTGGTTATATGAAATTAGCCACACGAATTGTAAGTATCAATAAATAAAATATAGTATCCAAATAATTAATTGAAAACAATTTTGGTTTTATCATACCATAGAAGAAAAATTCATGATCTTATGCAAAAATGTAGGGCTCTAAATTCAACAGAGTTTCCATAGAAGATGACCTGAAGATTTCCTTCTAGCAAGGCTATGGAGTCGTGGCTGAATGCTTAAGAGTCTTGACTGGGAAAACACAACCTTCCACTACATCCGACACGCAAAGAAATAAACTCAATAAAGTTTATTTAAAATTGAATACTTGTGCAATCTATTCAATATTAATTTCCACCATAAAGTAATTACATGCCTATTTGTTTTAAACATTCAAGTAATGATAATACTGCACATGACATTGGAATGCAGCCTGGTGAGGGTGGAGCACAACTTGTAGATGAAGTTCATGGTGTGCATCCCGGTACTTTAGAGCATATAGAGCGTGATCAACATGTTGAGCATGATTAGGCTAGAGAAGATCAGGAACATGATGTGGCCCCATCAGGCAAACAAGACCACTCTAAAGTTCTTTTAAACATATTTAATTGCAATTGGTGTATTAATTAATGTAACCTTTTGTGTTTCAACTTTAGAGCATGTAGAGCGTGATCAACGTGTTGAGCATGATCAGGCTAGAGAAGATCAGGAACATGATGTGGCCCCATCAGGTAAAGAGGACCACTCTAAATTTCTTTTTAAACATATTTAATTGCAATTGGTGTATTAATTAATGTAACCTTCGTGTTTCAACTTTAGAGCATGTAGAGCATGATCAACATGTTGAGCATGATTAAGCTAGAGAAGATCAAAAACATGATGTGGCCCCATCAAATAAAGAGGACCACTTTCATGTTCTTTAAACATATTTAAGTTCAATTGGTGTATTAATTAATGTAACCTTCATGTTTCAACCTAAATCAAGATTTAGAGGGTGTTCAACATGTTGAGCATGAGTCTATAACAAAAGTTCGTGAACATGATGTGGACCTAATGCAAAGAGGTTCCACCTAATTTTATTTTAATTAATGAAATACTCTTGTAACAATAATAATAAAACATATCAGTTTAACATTTCTTTCTTATTGCAGTAGACCCCCTTGAAGCGGCATCCACGTCATGAGCAGATGACTAAAGGGGGGACAGATATTGATTTAGAAAATGATACTCCACTTCAGATTTTTGTAGCTTAGTTAAAATTTGAATCGCTTAGTTACAAACACAATTACTATGGGGGTGCTACATACTATGTACCATTTTACCCAACCTCCAATTAATGACTCCAATATACCATTTTATTCTTATGTTTTTTTTCATAAGTCTATTGGTTTCATTTTGGTAATTTTTTTTATATTTAATTTTTGTCACAGGGGGACATTGATTGTATAGAGAAGGCTCTGGCCTAGAGCACAGATCATGATGTATCTTTAGGCGCTTCTACCTAATAGGTTTACCTCATTGTAATTGTACAAATTAGATATGAGAAAAAAAATTTATTATGTTTTTTTCATAAGTTTTTTGGGTTAACTTCGATAATGTTTTTAATATTCTTATTGCAGATGACTGATCGGGAAAAGGCACCAGTAGTAGAGGAGAGCATCCATAGTGAGGTGCAGTCAATATTTTGTGATGATGACATTGCTTATTCAGCAAACCCTCTCGATACAATAAAGAAGATCCAAAAAAAAATGCAATGAAGAAATGGTTAAGTTGATGTTCATAGTGCCTCAAACAGATGAGATAAGAGAGAGGGTTAAAATATTGACTGAGAGATTACAAAACTTGCAAGTAAGCTGTCATGAGGTCTTTAATTATAACATAAGTTCATTCATGGTTTTATATTTTGTACTCTTTTATGTCATGAACTAAAATATGTGTTGTTTTTATAGGGTTATTTTCCTCCTCATTATGCTCTTGGCCATGATCAGGGTATTGCAAGTGTTGCCCGAGGAGTAGGGGTTGGTACAAGTGTCCATCTTGATCTTCCTATGCATACATCACATCATCTGACCCCATCATCTGTGCCTATATTTTCATCTGAAGCGTCAGCAACACATACTATGCAGGAATTCGTTAATGCATCCTCTAGAAGAGAACACATGCCAGAACATGCGTCAGGACATGTACCTGGGGATGCAGAGGCCACTAGTAATGGTGATGTTTTAGCAGCATTTCCTGGATCTTACCATATTACTAGTACAGGAACATTTCCGGTCACACTTGTGGTGACCGAGGATTTTGTTCCCATAAAGATAGAGAAGGTACCAGGTACTTTAAAATGTTTTCATTATTATTATATATAATCCAATTGAAATTTACTCTATTAATCACTCTTTTAGACTATTGATCCCATGATCATTTTTGCTAGAAAAATGATGTTTCTTTATAAACATCTAAGTGATATTACATTGAATCCTCTTCTAAGCCCACCCATAATGCACACGGTGGAATGCCCAAAATCAAGATTTAAAAGATGAGCTCATTAACCATTTAGTTGTGATGTTTGGTGATAAAACATTCAACCTAACCAAGGTCCTTAAAAAAGTTGGTACCTATCTAAAGTATGTGTGGGACCAATATAGGTCACATTTAGAGAAGAACAAAAAGTACGAGCATCCCCCCATGATTTTGGAGAGGGATTGGAAGGACCTAGTGTCAGATGGAAAGGAGAAGGCTGAAAAGAAAAAAGGAAAGAAACCAATTAAGCCAAGGAAGGTATGTGATACTATCAACGCATGTAATTATATAACATTAATCTTTTCTTTGTACATAATCAAACATATTTCAAACTTCTTTTCTATAGGTTGTCCTGACACATCAAAGGAAATAAAGGAAAGACTAGAAAAAACATGTGCATCACAAACTTGGGCTCGTGGTTATAAGGAAATTAGCCACACCTAATTGTAAGTATCAATAAATAAAATATATATCCAAATAATTAATTAAAAACAATTTTGGTTTTATCACGCCATAGAAGAAAAATTCATGATCTTATGCAAAAATGTAGGGCTCTAAATTCAACAGAGTTCCCATAGAAGATGATATGAAGATTTCCTTCTAGCAAGGCTATGGAGCCATGGCTGAATGCTTAAGAGTCTTGACTGGGAAAACACAACCTTCCACTACATATGACACACAAAGAAATAAACTCAATAAAGTTTATTTAAAATTGAATACTTGTGCAATCTATTCAATATTAATTTCCACGATAAAGTAATTACATGCCTATTTGTTTTAAACATTCAAGTAATGATAATACTGCACATGGCATTGGAATGCGGCCTGGTGAGGGTGGAGCACAACCTATAGATGAAGTTCATGGTGTGCATCCCGGTACTTTTAGGAGCATATAGAGCGGATCACTGATGCTGGAGCATGATTAGGCTAGAGAAGATCGGGTAAATGATGTGGCCCCATTAGGTAAAGAGGACCACTCTAAAGTTCTTTTAAACATATTTAATTGCAATTGGTGTATTAATTAATGTAACCTTTCATGTTTCAACTTTAGAGCATGTAGAGCGTGATCAACATGTTGAGCATGATCAAGCTATAGAAGATCAGGAATATGATGTGGCCCCATTAGGTAAAGAAGACCACTCTAAATTTCTTTTAAACATATTTAATTGCAATTGGTGTATTAATTAATGTAACCTTTTGTGTTCCAACTTTAGAGCATGTAGAGCGTGATCAACATGTTGAGCATGATCAGGCTAGAGAAGATCAGGAACATGATGTGGCCCCATTAGATAAAGAGGACCACTCTCATGTTCTCTTAAACATATACATTTTAAGTTCAATCTGGTGTATTAATTCAATGTAACCTTCATGCCTAACCGCAAACTGATTTAGAGGGTGTCTAAATATGTTATATGAGTCTATAAATAAAGTTCAGGAACATGATGTGGACCCATCAGGTAAAGAGAACCACTCTAATTTTATTTTAATTAATGAAATACTTGTAACAATAATAATAAAACATATCAGTTTAACATTTCTTTCTTATTGCAGTAGACCCCCTTGAAGCGGCATCCACGTCATGAGCAGATGACTAAAGGGGGGACAGATATTGATTTAGAAAATGATACTCCACTTCAGATTTTTGTAGCTTAGTTAAAATTTGAATCGCTTAGTTACAAACACAATTACTATGGGGGTGCTACATACTATGTACCATTTTACCCAACCTCCAATTAATGACTCCAATATACAATTTTATTCTTATGTTTTTTTCTGTAAGTCTATTGGTTTCATTTTGGTGATGGTTTTTTATATTTAATTTTTGTCACAGTGGGACATTGATCATACGAGGAAGTCTCCAACCTAGAGCATAGATCATGATGTATCTTTAGGAAGGCCTGCACTCAATAGGTTTACCTCATTGTAATTGTTGTAATAAATTAGATATGAGAAAAAATTTATTATGTTTTTTCATAAGTTTTTGGGTTAACTTCGATAATGTTTTTTAATATTCCATTGCGTATGACTGATCGAAAAGGCAATCTGAGAGCAGAGCATCCATAGGGTCGAGATGTAGTCACTGTTATTGGATGATCACATCGCATATTCAACAAACCCTATCTATATGATAAGGAAGACACAAAAAATGCAATGAATAAATCCTTCAATTGTTATTATAGTGCCTCAAACAGATGAGATAAGAGAGAGGGCTAAAATATTGACTGAGAGATTACAAAACTTGCAAGTAAGCTGTCATGAGGTCTTTAATTATAACATAAGTTCATTCATGGTTTTATATTTTGTACTCTTTTATGTCATGAACTAAAATATGTGTTGTTTTTACAGGGTTATTTTCCTCCTCATTATGCTCTTGGCCATGATCAGGGTATTGCAAGTGCTGCCCGAGGAGTAGGGGTTGGTACAAGTGTCCATCTTGATCTTCCTACACATACATCACATCATCTGACCCCATCATTCATGCCTATATTTTCGTCTGAAGCGTCAGCAACACATACCATGCAGGAATTCGTTAATGCATCCTCTAGAAGAGAGCACATGCCAGAACATGCGTTAGGACATGTACCTGGGGATGCAAAGGCCACTAGTAATGGTGATGTTTTAGCAACATTTTTTGGATCTTCCCATATTACTAGTACGGGAACATTTCTGGTCACACTTGTGGTGACCGAGGATTTTGTTCCCATAAAGATATAGAAGGTCTCAGGTACTTTAAAATGTTTTCATTATTATTATATATAATCCAATTGAAATTTACTTATTGATCACTCTTTTTAGACTATTGATCCCATGATCATTTTGTTGGAAATGATGTTTTTTTATAAACATCTAAGTGATATTATATTGGAGCTCTTCAAGCCCACCATACATACATGGTGGAATGCCCAAAATCAAGATTTAAAAAATGAGCTCATTAACCATTTTGTTGTGTTGTTTGGTGATAAAACATTCAACCAAACCAAGGTCCTTGAGAAAGTTGGTACCTATCTAAAGTATGCGAGGGACCAATATAGGTCATATTTAGAGAAGAAAAAAAAGTACTAGCATCCCCCCATGATTATGGAGAGGGAGTGGAAGGACCTAGTGTCAGATGGAAAGGAGAAGGCTGAAAAGAAAAAAGGAAAGAAACCACCAGGCCAAGGAAGGTATGTGATACTATCAACAATGTAATTATATACTGATTAATCTTTCTTTGTACATAATCAAACATATTTCAAACTTTTCATAGGCTTCCTGACACATCAAAGGAAACAAAGGAAAGACTAGAAAAACATAGGCATCACAAACTTGGCTCTGGTGGTTATATGAAATTAGCCGCGCCAATTGTAAGTATCAATAAATGAAATATAGTATCCAAATAATTAATTAAAAACAATTTTGGTTTTATCACACCATAGAAGAAAAATTCATGATCTTATGCAAAAATGTAGGGCTATGAATTCAACAGAGTTCCCATAGAAGATGACTTGAATATTTCCTTCCAGCAAGGCTATGGAGCCGTGGCTAAATGCCTAAGAGTCTTGACTGGGAAAACACAACCTTCCACTACATCTGACACATAGGGAAATAAACTCAATAAATTTTATTTAAAATTGAATACTTGTGCAATCTATTCAATATTAATTTCCACCATAAAGTAATTACATGCCTATTTGTTTTAAACATTCAAGCAATATAATACTGCACATGACATTGGAATGTAGCCCGGTGAGGGTGGAGCAGAACGTGCAGATGAAGGTCATGGTGTGCATCCCGGTACTTTAGAGCATATCGAGCGTGATCAACATGTTGAGCATGATTAGGCTAGAGAAGATCAGGAACATGATGTGGCCCCATCAGGCAAACAAGACCACTCTAAAGTTCTTTTAAACATATTTAATTGCAATTGGTGTATTAATTAATGTATCCTTCGTGTAGTTTCAACTTAGAGTATGTAGAGCGTGATCAACATGTTGAGCATGATCAGGCTAGAGAAGATCAGGAACATGATGTGGCCTCATCAGGTAAAGAGGACCACTCTAAAGTTCTTTTAAACATATTTAATTGCAATTGGTGTATTAATTAATGTAACCTTTTGCGTTTCAACTTTAGAGAATGTAGAGCGTGATCAACGTGTTGAGCATGATCAAGCTAGAGAAGATCAGGAACATGATGTGGCCCCATCAGGTAAAGAGGACCACTCTCATGTTCTCTTAAATATATTTAATTTCAATTGGTGTATTAATTAATGTAACCTTTCATGTTTCAACTGCAAATCAAGATTTAGAGGTTGTTCAACATGTTGAGCATGAGTCTATAACAAAGGTTTAGGAACATGATGTGGACCCATCAGGTAAAGAGAACCACTCTAATTTTCTTTTAATTAATGAAATACTTGTAACAATAATAATAAAACATATCAGTTTAACATTTCTTTCTTATTGCAGCAGACCCCCCTTGAAGTGGCATCCACATCATGAGTAGACGACTAAAGGGGGGACATATATTGATTTAGAAAATGATACTCCACTTCAGATTTTTGTAGCTTTAAAAAAGAAAAAAAAGAAAAAAGTGATTGTAATCATATCATGACAACCATATTTTCGATAATATGTAAAAACTGAATGAATGAATATTATATGTTAATTAATGAATGTTATATGTTAATGAATGAATGTTATATGTTATTAATGGATGAATGAATGATTAATGTTATATGATTGGGTATGGGGAATTGAGAGTGATGTGAGGGGGGGAGGGCCAAATGAGCTTCCACCGTCATGTGGTTGGCCATGTTAAGTAGAGAATATTAAACTATTCTTGAAACAAAGAGAAGCTCAATAAGGTAATGCACTTTTCAATATAAGAAATGCATTGTTTGAAGCATCAAACCAATATGCAAAGATGAAAGAAAGTGCTAAATTTTCCTATGGTGACAGAAAAATGATTCTTTATACCCTGAATCCATGCTCTGCATCATAATTTGAAGTTGTTTCCATTCCAATGTTCCGAGTTTAGTTTGTTTGTATGGCTTTGTATGAATACCACATTGTGTTGTGTGTGGATTTGGTTTCAAAGCTTTGTTTCTTCTATTTTTAGTGGTGACATAACTCTAAGATTTGACTTTTGTGCATAACAGGTTAGTGGAAAAATTGACAGCTTTGAAGGGTTTAGAGGCTTGATTGAGATAGATACACGGATATTTGGATCTTGTTGTTGATGGGAGGCTTCAACTTAACCATGAAATTTTGTACCATCTGCGGGTGTGCAAAATTTTCTCTACTTACATTCATTCTTGATCATAAATGTTGTAAATGATATTAATGCTTCAAACTTAAGATTCATTTCATTGTTATAATGATCAAAATGTTATACTTTTCTATACGTTTAAGCATTCTTTTGCCCCCTACCCTTTTCTCTCTCCCCCCTCCTTTTAAGAATTTTATTTGTCATAAAATATTCACATTTCTGTCTCATTTACACAAATTTATTTGAAGCGCTAGGAGTGAATAAAGATATGTAAAAGATGATGGATTATGTCTAAACAAAAACTTTCCATCTTATAGCTAATTAAATCCTTAATATTTGAATAGTTTAGAGCTCAAATAATGCTTGTATATGCATGTGTAGCAATAAGGGAGCCTATGTGAAGATTGAAATTTAAAACATCACTTTGGTATTTTTCCTTAGGTAGTGAAATGATATTTTGAGTAATACAAACCTACACACACATTGATATTTTTGGCATTGCATTGAAGAATTTTTGATTCTCTTATACCTACCCTCCGCTAGACATGGAGGTATATAATATTGGTTTACGTGGGTTTATTCTGTAAGTAGTTAATTTCCGTAAGAAGACCAAAAAATTCTTAATGTCCCTGTCAGGTGTGAAAGCATATGAATCACTTGTGAAGGCACCATTTTGTATTCATCCAAAAACTAGTTTGTTCTTTTTTATGTTTCTTGCATGTGTTATTTTTAGGCTCTAGAGATGTAGCTCGGTCTTTCCTTTGCACTTTTCATCTATTTTGATGATTACAGTAGATTGTCCTCATAATTTTTCATGTAGATCTTTTGTAACCTTATTTTCTACCAATAAATTTGCAAACCAGTCACATATTAAGGACCATTTCACTAACTTGTAGTCATCCATTACTTCATATGTTGCAAGTTGTGTCTGTGTGCCAATAAATCCTGATGATTGCAAGAACTTTAATCCTACAAGTGTACCCAATCTTTCTCAAGTAAAAGTCTTACCTTATTTTATAGTACTTTAAATGGTTAATTGAAGGTGCTTCTTTAGATCTGAGATAGTTGAACCTTGGATTAAAATATGGTATTAGATGGGAAGTATAATGATAAAAATGAGGTCCATTGAACACAAATTATGAATATAATTTACTGGACTATGAATATTGTTACAATTATAATCATTTCTCCTTTACCTACCTCTGCATTAATGAAAAAGATAGCAGATATTGGAAGTTCATTACATGTCTCATGTATGTGTTAATATTTTAATTTTGTTTAAGTTGTTCAAGAGCTTGATTAGGTCAAGAATATGTTCTACAAGCTCTGTTCTCTTGACACTGCTTAGCATTTTCCCTACACATTTTCTCTTCAATCCAGACATTTCTTAACTCCTTCCCTTGTTAGCCCTTGGTTGTTCTCAAGTGTAATGCTTTTTCTACACATCTTGCAGTATGTATGTATGATCCATCATCTCAAGTGTAATGCTTTTTCTATGCATCTATGCATCTTGCAGTCTATATGTATGATCAGTCATCAATCTCCATGATGGTAGATTTCAATGAATATTTTATAAAAAAAAATTGCGTTGTTTCGTTGCAATTTAGACGAAAACCACCGATGAATCACTGAAAGGTCCGACGAAGTTTCTATAGCTGCAACAAAGGCTTCGTCGTAACTCCTTGCCCATTTCGTCGCAATTTCGACAAAATTTTCTTGTTGTTTTGATGCTACTCCTTGCCCATTTCATCACAATTTCAATGAAATTTTGTTGTAGTTTCGACACTACTCCTTGCTCATTTCGTTGAAATGGCGACAAACTTCTGGTGTTGTTTCAAAGCTACTCCTTTCCCATTTCGTCAAAATTGTGATGAACTTCTAGTGTTGTTTCGATGCTACTCCTTGCCCATTTCATTGAAATGGTGATGAACTTCTGGTGTTGTTTCGACGCTACTCCTTTCCCATTTCATTGAAATGGCAATGAAATTCTGGTGTTGTTTTGACGCTACTCCTTTTCCATTTCGTCGAAATTGCAATGAACTTCTGGTGTTGTTTCGATGCTACTCCTTGCCCATTTCGTCAAAATGGTGATGAACTTCTGGTGTAATTCGTCGGTGGATATATGAAGTTTTTGTTGATATTCTGACAAATATTTGAGTCATTTTATGATTTTGACGACCGACGAATCTGCACTGTTATTTTGACGTTTAATTCGTCATCGGCCTTTTGACGAAAAAATAATGACAAATTTTTTTCATCATTTCATCACTTTTTTGACAAAGATTTGTCAAACGACCAACGAACATCCGTTGGAAAATGGTGTCAAATTCAGTAGTGCACACATCCTTTTTCTTATCATAATAAAGCTTTTCCATCCTTCTCCTAGCCTAAGAACCATTGACATTTAGCATCCTTCTCCTTTCATAATCATCCATAGTCTTCATCAATCCCTTCACCCATAATAATTTGGTCCTATACTTGACTGGGGGCAATTCCTCGAGCTAAGTCTTTTTGGGATCCTAACCATGGCATCAATTTTTTAAAACCATCAAAAACCCAAAAAAATCATAAAACCATCAAAAATACAAAAAGATCATAAAACAATCAAAAATCCAAAAAAAGTCATAAAACACCAAAATCCAAAAAAAATCATAAGACATTAAAAACTCCAAAAATAGAGTTAGAGTTTGAGTCTGTGTTAGTCCAAGTCCAATCAAACTACATTGTCTCTACACATTGCTACGTAGGTAAGGCCATATTTCGATGAGCTCCTAAGGCTTTAGGTCAGCCCCTTAGGGTTTTGTTGAGTTGAATCAATCATGATTCACATCTTAATAATGAGTCACTCAAGGTCAAATTCATGAACTACGATGTCTCTATGTGTATAATGTAGGAAAGGCCATCTTTCAATGAGCCCTAAGGCACTAGGTCAATCCTTTAGGGTTTTTTGACTCTATTTTCATTAGTCCTATAATAAGTTGTCCCTTGCTAAGATCAACACTTCAGACACAAAAAAACATGTATCTTAACCAAATCACGAATCAATAGATCAACCATCCAACTTTTTATGCCTTGCATAACCACCCCCATTTTATTCTGGAACAAAATGGGTCCCCCTCTTTCTTTTGCTTTTGTTTTCTTTGCCTTTGGTTATCTGGTTTGGTCTTGGGAGTTCTTATGTTTTCCTCTTAAGTTTGTTTTTGTTCTGCTGAATTTGGTTCTACCTTAGTTAAAGTTGGGTTCCTTTTTGTTGAAAATTAAGTGAAATGGTGAAAAATAATATATTTCATATACTTCTAAGGACTAATGGAGACCTTGTTTTGCAGGATTAAATCATGCAAATGATGATATTTCTCAAGGAGGTTAGTTGGAAGGCATCCCTCAATCCAATTTAGCATAAAAATCCTCAAGAAGAAAGTCGGCAAGACCTTCTAGATGTCTTGCCGACTGGCAGTGTGTTATTCATTTGGGATCCACCGGTCGCCATGACATTTTAGTCACCGTGGGTTTTCATATGTCTCCCCGACATGCTGAAGTCTCGCTGACTGATTGCACATAAGGTTGGTGTCACCGAAAGATTTGCGCTCGATGAAAGGTCTTGCCGACCCATGATGTCTTAGTGAAAGATTATACCTTTGGCATAAGGTTTGGCCGAAGAGGTGAGGTCTCGGCGACAGAGGTGGCTTCGAGATAAAGTCTCACCGATAGGGTGGACTCTTGGCGAGGTGAAGCACCATCAGCATAGTGGTTTGAGTTCGCCATGAAGTCTCGGTGACCGAGTGATGTCTCACTGAAACGGATGATGCCTTCGGTATAAGGTTGTGCTCTCGGCAAGATTTCTTTCCAACAAGGGGAGTCTCGCCGAAAGATTTAAGTTTGGCATGATGTCTGGCCGAAGGGGTAAATTCTTGTCGACTAGGCGCAGTCTCATTGAAAGATGAAGGCCTCAGAGAGAAGTCTTGTGGACCGATGAAGGGTCTCAGTGAAAGTTTTGAGCTCAGCGAAAGGTCTCACCGACCAAGCAAAGTCTCCCCAAAATGAAATGAGTTCTCAGCGAAAGGGCGTGACTTCAATGTAATGTCTCAGCGAAGGAAGCTAGTCTCGCTGACATGAGATGATATCGGCATAAGGTCTCGCCGATTTGTCAGAGTCTCAGCAAAAAGGGGATGTCATTAGAAGGATCTCGCTGAGAGAGATAACGTCAGCATGAAGTCTCACCGACAGGGTGGACTCTTGCTGAAATGGAACGACGTCAGGAAAAGATTTATATTCACCATAAGGTCTGGCCAACTACGGAGGGTCTCACTGAAACAAAATGAGCTCAGGGAGAATGGAGGAGATTACATGATGTCCCACCGACAAGCGATGGTCTCGTTGATGGTTTTAAAAACCTTCGGCGTGACTAATGGAACCTGTCATGATGTCTGGCCGACCCGATGGTGTCTCGCTGAAAGAAGAGGGGCTCGACATGATGTCCTGCCGACACGGGAAAGTCTTGCCAACCCGATAATATTTTGGTGAAGGGTTATGCCTTTGGCATAAGGTCTGGCCGAAGAGGAAGATTCTTTCTGAAATAAAGAGTGAGCTCGGAGAAATTTTTACACTCGGTGTAATGTCTCACCAATAGGGTAGGTTCTCCTCGAGATGAAATGAGCTCGCTGAAGGATCTTGAGTTCAGCATAATGTCTGGCTGATAGCGATTGTCTCAGCGACCACTGTGGATATCAATATGACTCTAGCTGCTCGCTATGATGTCTTGCCGATTGTCGTGTGTCTTGACGATAGATACTAGGAGGTATGATCCCATCGGGGAGACATGATTAGTGTCTCATTGACATACGATCTGATGTGAATGACTTTTGGCTGCCCAGGAATCCCACGTGGAGTGTGTTCACCCAATTAGAGAGAACTAATGGTGAACCCTAGGCAATTTGACTGATTGACTACCCCTATGAGGAAGATCAACAAAATGTGTGTGGCATGGATCTTCTCTATGAATGAGCAGATGGAACAACTTGGTGAACACTGGTGTGGAGATCTAACAAAACTTCTAATGCTGCTTCCAGAGATGGTCAACTTGCAGAAAGATCTAGAGTGAGAATCAAGAAGAAAGAAGGAAGAAACCATGAGTCATAGTGATAGTTGGGATCACTACTGGCAAAGGGGGATCGACATTAATGATAATGCTTTAGAGCATTCAAAGTGATTTTGGTGGAAGTTTGAAGGTGGACACGAAGGCCATATGTAAATGCCATAGTTGCAAAAGATCTAGAGTTCATCCCCGAAGTAATCTATCACCGACATGGACATGGGGATGCATATTGATTGCAACATTAACTTCATTTTGAAAAGATCTGAGGGTCGACCCTCCTATAAGAAACTGATATTTTGTAAACCCTAAAATAGGGGCTAGTGCATTATTTTTGGTACATTCGGTATATATGGCATTTTTTTTGCCTCTTTGTAAAGGAGGAAAAGGTTTAGAAGTTTTAGAATACATAGAGATAGAGGGATTTTTTTTTCAGAAACTAGTAGCACTAGTGAAACTTAAGAGTAGCAATAGAAGTAGGAGTTAGATTCAACAGAAGGCAGTAATGTATCCTTTTGGTTCTCTTAGAATAGGTGGAAACAGTCTGAAGACATGTTTTCTGTACACTAGTGATTGTGCCATATTTGTAAATGTTGCTTATCTGTTCCACTAACAGTAGAAGTAACCAGATTCAAATCTACTTCATATTGTGTTCCTGAATGGTATTCATCTGTAGTTAATCATTTGATTTGAGAAGCTTTCAAGGAATGAAATCTTATTTTATGTTGTGTCTAAATGATGATTTAAAACCTGTTGTTGAAGTTAGCACTATGAATGAATGAAGTTGTGTGTTAATCACAAGTTGATTTTGTTCTCCAGTTTTAGTTAGCAATTCCTTGAAAGGTAACAAGTCTGGTTAAGATGGATGAATTATTATTCTCTTTAATTCCAAAGATTTGATCTATCTTTTTCTGTTTCTTTAAAAACCCCAGTTCAAGTAGGTTTGAATTTATGCTTGATCTTAGAACAATCCACAAGCTCAACACCAGCAGGCCCCTTGAACATTATAGTTCACATCAACCATTGAGTGAAATCAGCACAGTCGAGAACCGATTACAAAGACCTTGGGAGTTAAGATATCCATGTGTTATTCTTTCTCTTTTAGGAGAGCAAAATAGTGATATTCTGTTTAACTGTTTTTGTGCTATTCTGACCATCAACACAACTGATCTTCAATCCAAACTAGTCAATTGCCTAAAGTTAGTGGTCGTATCATTTTGTCTTATTCAAGATGTGTCTATGAATTTGGATGTCATTTTTCAACTTTATCATTTTCCTTACATAGGAAATGTATTTCCTAAAATTACGAATGGTCAATCAATCTTGTTAGTTGGTCAATCCAATCATTCAATCAATCCTATCAATCAATCACTTTGGTCAATTAATCAATCAATCTTGTCAATTATTCAATCCTATCATTCACTCAATTTGGTTAATCAATTTGGTTAAACAATCAATCTGTCTGGTCAAACAATCAATCATTTGGTCAACCTTATCAATCAATCAACCTTGTCACTTAATCAATCTAGTCAATCAATTAGTCAATCAACCTTATTGATCTTATCAGCAAATAAATTCTAGCAACTAATCTAAATGGTTGTTAACTTTGTTGGTCTAGTTAATCTTATCTTTTTTATTTGTCTTTGGTCATGTTACTAGCCACCTCAAGGATGTCCCACAAAGGATTTAGAGGGGTGATGACATATCATGACCTTTTCTTTTGATTATTGTATGTGGTTTGTCTTGATAAAAAGATTGGGGAAATTAGGTCCTTAGTAGAGTCACAACATTCCTTGGTTGTTGAATGTTAGTTTTTGCAAATGGATAACATTACACACCTTGGTCTATGTCATACCAAGGTGTTTCTTGTCCATTTGATATAATTTTGTTTCCCAATAATGATAAAAATGTGAGGAGACATTTATTAAGCAAGAATATCAACCCATTTTCATTTGACTAACTCCATGCTAACATCCATCTTATCCCTGCTAAAATCCATCTTCTTCATGCTCTCGCCTTTTCTATCCACAATCATCTTGATGGAATCTTGTGACACAAAAATATATTGCATGCACAATCATGTTAGAAGCATCATAGGTATCATCATGAACATGTTAGGCCATCTATTTGCATCAGAAAATACAAAAACATAGATAGCATTGTCATACATACATGCATGCGTGCATCCATATAAGCATTAGATGTCATAAGCACATAATATCATCTTGCATTCATAAACTACTAGCATACATGTTATTGCATACCATATCACATTTTCATACCCAAAAAAGGAAATCATACATAATCATCACATTTCATGTATGTCATCCATATCCGTCACTATTATCCATATCATTGCATTTGTATAATCACAAAGAATCTATAACACCATAAAGCATACATCACATGTGCATCCACATAAGCATCATAATCATATAAAACCATCTTGAATCTAGAACGAATAGGCATAAAGTAAAATCATGTGCATCCATCCATACAACATAAGATAGATAAGCATACATGAGCATAAACCATCATCCATAACGTATCATAACATGTACAACCATCTCATAATCATATAAATGTATAACATCATAGCATCATAATCTATCATATCATAGAAAAATGTATAATAAATGAATCATCATGTAGTCACCACTAAAATAATGCATCTCACATATATATATCAAAAAATCAAGTATCACAGTACAATTTCAGGATGATCTCAAAAATGGAGCTCGCAGGCTCAGTAAAAATATACATATATATCAATGTCTAATGCATAAAAGAAAAGCTCTACCTAGTGTTGTCCATATTTCCTGATGGAGATGGTCTCGTCGAGGGAGGTTGTATGTCCTTTGGCTAGTGGGATATCAAGGTCCCATGCCCTTATGGCTAATAATATGGTGACTACTGTGGTTGTGACACACCCTCGCTACTTTGTAATCATCTCAAATGCATCTTGCTCTGTGACCTGCTCATGGCCACTGAAAAAATTGGGCTCTCTGCACTAGTTAGGAGGCACCTCTCTCTCATAGATATCTCTATAGTACTTCTTAGCTTGAATATCCCTCTTGATCTCTTGTGAAAAATCCACTAATGGGACACTACACTTGCTAATAAAAATAATGGAACACTGCTTTATCTGTTGTGCCCTAACGATGGCCATATCTCTCTCCACCCTCAACTATTGGAATTCTTCCTATGCAGCCTATAGCTTTGTGACCTGAGTAATCACCAGCCTATCCTCCACCTCCACTTCCATCACCTCAATGATGGGGATCTCCTCTAACCCCTCCTCCATCATGAACCTCTCCCTCTTCTCCTCCTCCTCCTTGCCACCCTCCTCTACCTCAACATCCATAGTGATATCCTCTACTCTAACCTCCTCTTCCTATCTTAGTCACTCCTCCTCTCTAACCCCCTCATCTTTGGCTACCTTAGAGGACAAGGTGGACAGGGTGGTCATCCATCTTTGACCCTGCCTCTCCTATCCCTGCCTCCTATGTGCCTTATTCCTCCTCCCCCTCCCCCATCTCCATCATTTCCTCCATACTCCCCTCTATCCCCTCACCCTCCATCATCTCTCCAACCTTGATCTTAGCCCTAAATTCCTCTCCTCAACCCTCTCCCTTGCCTATGCATAGGTGTCAGCTGATCCTATTCTGTAAGAGGTACTATCCTATGTTGGGCCCACCATTCATCATACTTCAGTGTGGTGCCTTAAACTGCTACCTCCACGCCAGCCCCCCATTGTACTGGCTCTAAGTTGTCTATGTCTTTCTTTTCTATAGTAATAGAAATCATCGTCCCCCATGGCTATATTTCTCTACTCAACCAACCAAAATTGATAGTTCCCATTGGTAACCCCTACTGCTCGCTGAACTATTGGTGAATCCACTCTGGAAAATATCTCTCTATAATATGCTAAGACTGGAATATGCATCCAATCAGGTACCATGTCTAAAAAAAATAGGGTAAGTGGTCATCATCATCCATGAATGGGATACCATCCTTGTATGGACTCCAGGTGAATGAATCCAAAATATCAATGGTGTGCCTCTAATAACCAACATCGCCAACATGGGTCTATGTCAATGTGCCTCCATAAATGAACACATATGGTAAGCCTACTCCTAGTTGTCTTTGTATTAGTGCTCAGAACACCATGATGTGCTCCCAGGCCCACACCATCAGAAGAGTAGTCCCACAGTTGATGCTCTGATCACCTTGGTATGCAACATCATGAAGCTAAAAGCATAGCATGGCTAGCATGCATGGCCCCCAAGCATACATCACACCTCGAGTGAGCATCTCAACCAACATCTCCCCCCAATCGATTGAAAACCCATGTCCCTTCCAATCAAGGCACACGAATCCACCAATAACATTGCAAGGAACAACAATGAATAGGTTGTATCTCTCCACGAATATGTCCCAATGGATCTCATACTCCTCTACACCTAGCTTTGTGATGTCCTCATGATTGAATGTAGCCATAATCACACTATACCCTCGCTCTGGATCGTAAGACACACATTGCACATGGATCAAAAATTAGAGGATCCATCACACATCCTCTAGAGTCACTATGGCCTCTCCTATCAACAAATGGAATGAGCTAGTCTTTGAGTGCAATCGCTCGACTAGAGTAGTCAATAATCCCCTGTTAGCTCGAATCACAGGCATGAAAGTGATGTAGTATAATCCCAGGGAAAGTAGTTGATCCCTCTAATCATAATCTAGTTGTTGACATAGTCTAAAACTTGACAATCATCTCTCTCAAGTATAAATTGAGTCTAGTGCAACATGTGATCACAAGCAAACACATTATGTCAATCCAAAAGCCTAAGTCAGCCTATTTGACCTTGGTCATAGAGAAAATTTTATCCAAATTGGGGAAAAAATTTAAACAAGAAAATGCATTGCAGAATCCACACATGCATCATTCAAGCATGCAATTGCATCTCAAATTTACACATGCAGCTTAAAACCTCACATGCATCACTAAACCCTATATTTGTGTTGGAAAATTCAATTGTGTTGTGAAATTTCAGTTGTGTCCATATCCTATGCATATGTGTCACACCAAGTAGATGCAGTGAACCACATCCACTTGCGGCGCTTGCCATAACAAATGTGATTAATGGAGTTTTCCACATTTGTTTTCCCCCTTTTGGAGCCCTAAAACTAGAAAAAGTGAAAAAATTACAAAGCAAGGTTGTCATACTTACCGCATGCCCCGAGCCCTCTGGTTGTCTATAGGTCTTGATTTGATATCCGTGGTGTGCAACATGTGGTACTAGTATCATCTTGGCAGTAACTCTACAACAAATTTTCACTCACTCTTGCTATTCACTCAAAGTTAAAATGCACAAATGACTATTTTTGGAAACCAAACCACATTTATACCTTTCTAAAATGGAATTTTTACCAACCTTTTTCACTAGTTGTGTCAAATGTTGAACCTAAACCCTAATCTAAGATTTATGGAAGTCCAAAATTGAAACCTTTTGCTGTCAATGCACAAAATTGGCTTGTCAGAATTTTTTTTCACATTTTTCAAAAAAATTCAAAATTTGGGAAAAAAAAAATCAAGGGGGCATAGGTCTATCCTACCTTCACTGGGGGATGCTAGGGAATGATTTGATTTGAATTTTCGTAATTAATCTTTGACACAAATCTCAAAATCACATTATGTCAAAGAGGGGAAAAATGTAGACACTGAAAAATGTCTTGGTCTGCGAACGTCATTTTTTCACATTAATCTCTCTTCTTCCCTACATAATTAAATAATTTTAATTATTTAATTATTTTCTTTGGTCACATTCTTCTATTAATTAAATAATTTTTAATTATTTAATTAATTTATTGTCTTTATTCTTCTTTGATTAATTAAATAAATTTAATTTATTTATTTAATTATTCACCTTTCACTATTTGTCTATAGTTAAATAATTATTTTGTTTATTTAACTATTCATTTAACCTCTTCCTTCCACCATTAAATAATTAATCTAATTTAATTATTTAATATCTCTCCATTTTCATTTCCTCCTCATTTAATTAAATGGTCAAATATTAATCATTTTAATTAAATCCTACTTCCCTCTTTCTCCATGAATAAATAATCATTTTTTATTATTTATTCCTCCATATCATCTCCCAAATTAAATAATATGATTTAATTTCCAAGATTCCTTTATCCAATTAAAAATTATTATTTGATGCCTCCGCTTTCCCTCCACTTCCTCTTTCGAATTTCAACCGCTAATTCCCTCTAGTCTTCTTTCAATCTTGACCATCTATTCTTATTCGTCCCTAGCTCCACTACTCCATGGTGCATGAAACTTCAACCATTGATCTTGGAATCTTCTGGACTTTTTATCTTGATTGTCCATTCAAGAAATTTTTCTATAAAAGAAGGTTGTCTCCCTCATTCCAACCTTAAACCACTATCTCCAAAATTTTTGCTATTTTGTCATTGTCACTTGTAGGTATTCAAATGCTTCAAAATCTAAGGGGGTAGTTTGCAACTTGAGAAAAATGGAGATGCAAGGAAGATGAACCAACTTTGATATGGGAAGTTTGATATTTCTTTGATTTTCCTTATCATCTTGTACTTTCTTGTTTGGATTTGGGATTCTTGGCTTATATTTTAGGTAGTTGTGGTTGCTACTTGATCTTTTCCTTCTTATTTCAAATTTTAACCCTTCCTACAACCGTAATACAACACCCTCATAAAAAGGGTTGCCTTCTAGGGAAATTCAAGCCAAAAAAATATCGACCATCAGATATGAGACCTAATGATGAACGATCAAGATTTATAATAGTAAAATATACATAAAATTTTCCTTTTGAGCACGTTGCCGCTAAGCCCCCATTGGGGTGCACAACCCTCAAAGCCCCCCACTAGGGGGATGATCCGCCTAGACCCCTCATAGGGGGTACCCCTGCTTCCCCCCCTTCCCCCCTGCACTAACATATCAACAGTACCTTATGTAACTGCAAGGTTGAGACACATTTTCCCAACAGGTTTCATAGACCTTTATACCTCATCTTGTGGCTAATAGTTGGTAAGGGTGGAATATGGAGCTATTAACCCCCATTAAACTCCGATTGGTGTTGATTGAAAAGTACCAATCCAATAGGCCTTGGGATCAAATTAGGCAATGTCAAAACCCAAACTATGCGGGCTTAACCCAAAAATTTAGAAATTTGAAAAATTAAAATGAAATTCAAAACTTTTTAGATCTACCACCTCTTGTTAGCTAATTTGAATTATTATTATGCACAACTACCACTAGAGAACTACTAGCATTCCATCACCATAGGACTACCACCCATGAGTCATCATAGAGGCACCAACTTGCCTTATATCTTGCCTAAAGGATCTATTTTATTCCATGAGACATAAATTTCACCTAAACTATCAAATGTTTGACTTCTTATAGTTATCCAAAATCTCTTTGAGCACTATGTAGTGATATAGGTTTGGTTTTCAAAATTTGATATTTTTAATAGAATTTGGTTATATGAAGCCCACATTACTTAAGAATGGTTAATATATCATAAATTTCACATAAAAAATAGATTTTGGATTTCAAATATATAATGGAGAAAATTTGTAGTGTGCCACACAAAGGATTAAATAGTTTTTCACTTGAATGAGGAGAGAGAGAATTATACTTATTTGAGCACTTATAAGAGCCTAAGATTTGAGGTGATTCTATGGGAATCCAAATGAATTAGAGGAAAAATTGTGGAAGTGCATAATTTTATGAGAGCAATATGATAGTATAATAGATTATCAGATTTAGTGCTTCCTAATGTAAGTTTAAGGGTGTTTTCAAAGTTTAGACTTTGATAGAGATATGTACATAGGTTGTATTATTGTTTGAGGGCATGGTTGATACATGTGTGAGACTAGGAGTCTTTGTTCAATGAAAGTTGAGTATAGGTAAAGTGATGGTGATGATTATGATGTCATGGATGTTAAGAATTTTTAATTTTGAGAGATGAAAAATATCTTATAATTATAGAATAGTATGTCAATTTTTATAAAAAATAGATTATTTTAAAACAATTATTATAGGGGAAAATGTTAATCTTAGAAATAAAATTTAAAAAATGATCTCTTTTAAAAATTACATCTTATAATCCTTGTTCTAATGGATCATGTGACCAATAGCATTATATAAAAATTGTATAAATATGTGTAGACACTGAAAAAATGCCCTAAGAAATATCATACACTCGAAATAGGTTTACTAACATCATTTCCTCTCAAAATTCATCTTCTTTTCACTTAATTAATTGAATTAACCTAGCTAAATAATTAATTGCATCATTTTCCTTCATTAACCTAGTTCATCAAATTGGGTTAATTCACCCCCCCTTCACACTAAAATTTCATCCTTTTAAATTAAATAAATAAAAAAAATTAATTTAATTCCCTAAGTCATCTTATTTAATTAAATAACCCTTGCTAGTGTAATTAATATTTAATTGCACTTGCATAACTTTACTTAGGTAATTATTTAATTCCTAGGTTAATTATTGTCATCCTTATCTTGTTGAGCTATCTTGTTGCTCAAGATAAGATTAGGGTTATGCATCTTTGCTTTTATAAAGCAAATCATATCTTGTAATTATTGAATTCCTGAATAATATTATTTTGCATATCTTTTTGCAAAGCTCTTGCTTTTTCTATTTTTCTCTTCTGTGGAAGGATTTTCTAGTTTGCATTTTAGATCTTGGTTTCTAACATGGTATTAGAGCCTTTATTTGCAACCCATTCTCAATTTTTTGAGAAAATCAGTGCAAAGTTCGTTCAGGATTCCTCGAGGGTTTCATACCTTGAGATTGTTTCTCTATTTGGGTAATCTTGCATGGTTATTTTTGGCACATGTTGGAGGAAATATGAGCTCATTTTTGAGTTCAGGGCTATCAAAAAAGTCATGATCAACTTTTTTTTCACCTAAATCTGACATTTTATGCTAGAGTTATGAGGGTTTGAAGATTTGCCAGATCTAGGAGTTGCAAAGCTTCTAGTGCATTTTCAGGAAAATTGGACCTCGCCATCACATCCAAAGCATCTGAGAGATGAAAATTGACATATAACTAGACCTATTTTGGCGTTAGGAGCTTCTGAGGCAAAAAGAAGTCGTAAGGTCTGTGTATGGCCTTTGTGCACGCAATCCAAGAAACAAAATACCAGGTTTTTTTGAATTATTTTTACCTACATGCAAAAAATATATATATATATACATTATCTTTTTTTTTAAATCAAAAATCAAAAAATATTATCAAAAAAAGCTTTCAAAAAAATCAAAGGCAGTACTTGCTACCTGTGCAGTGTGGTACGCCTACGCAGGCAGGCTGTACCTCCATACCTGTGCGGGCCTCGTACTCCTCTACTGCGGCATTCAAAGCTGCCGATCGGCCACCTCTCCACCAACGACCACCCTCTATCACCGACGGCTTCATCCAGCGGTCCCCCTCGATGGCCACCCATCCCACCGGCGGCAGAGCTTTTCCGATAAGCGTCTCAAAAATCTGGTGATGTAGGGAATATTCCTAGATCGAATATTCCAGGGGTGTATAGAATATTCTGTCAACATGCACAGTTCGCAGCGGCCGTCTTTTTTTTCTGATAGGGGGCAATTTTTTCCGGCGATAGCCAGATGGCCGTCAAATTTAACATCATGAAGTGCTGATGTCATCTGGCCGTACGACACTCCAAGCCTCCTCCTAACCCCAGTTTGTCTTCAAGGATCAATTTTTTTCCTTTTTGGCATAACTTGGGCATACAGTATCAAAATCGGGCAAACGAGATATCACCGAAAAGATAGTTCTAAGAACTTTCCTGTGGTGTAGTTTGTTTTTTAGTATTTTTCTATTTAGCTACATTTATTTTTGTTTTAAATTAGATGTTCATTTATGGCTTCCGAGCTCATAACTTTTTGCCATGATCTCTGATTTTCATCTTCTTTATGGCATTGGAAAGGTATTGAGGAGCTCTACATTTATGTCCATTCACTTTTTTCTGTATCTATCCCAAGTTTATCATTATTCTATATTTGTCCCGATGGGTGTTTTGTAGATTACTTGGATGTTTTGGGAGTTGGAAAGGTGAAACTTGAATATTTTCACTTCATTTCAGTACCACATCATCTTATTTTCTATTTATGCATGTTTAGCATTCTCTCCTCTTACAATCATTGGGTTATTGTAATAAATGAACTAAGATAAAGTTCCATCAGGGGGGTTTCTTGCATAATAATTTGATTAGAGTGTGCATGCACTTTGATCTCCATCTCCATCTTGATTTGTTGACAACTTGCATGGGTTATTTGGTTTATTAGTTTCTTTTGGCCACATCTTGTTATAGTTTGACACATATCAGATTCATCAGTTCACACTTTAGATTGAGAGTTTATGTTTCTTGATCCCCATTGGTTCAGATCTTTCTTAGTTTGAGGGCCATGTTTTTATGGTTAATGTTCCAGAGTCTTCATGGTAATTTTTTCTATGAAAGAGTTTTAGTCACAGTTTGGCATTGGCATCGAGATACACGGTTTCTAGATTTTGTCATCATTTCATCTACTATTGCTTCACAGATTTCAAGATTGTTCCAGTTTGTGAGTTTTCTAGTGTTCTGTGGCATTGGGTCTACTGTCGCATTATTATGATTCTATTTTTGGTTTCTTGTAGATAGAAGTATCTTTCCTTGCTTTTCAGATTGTGGTTCTAGTGTTACTCCACAGTGTTCTTCCAGTGCTTCTTTGCAATAGTCATCTCATTATAGGGGGGTTTTGTCCCACTAGGTTTTCCTTCTCTACCTCATTATTGCATTTGTACTTGGGTACCTGATCAGGCCTTGTTTTCGGGACCCATTCATGCTTTCTTGCATTCATCTTAGTTTTAGGTGCATGCTTTGTTAGTCTCCCTAAGTTGCACTTATGGGGGGGTGTTATTGTAATTAATATTTAATTGCACTTGCATAACTTTACTTAGGTAATTATTTAATTCCTAGGTTAATTATTGTCATCCTTATCTTGTTGAGCTATCTTGTTG
>VDFB02325654.1:0-59527 GCA_007258455.2 Sequoia sempervirens
TCTTGCAACAATCTCTCCCTTTGTCATTGATGGCAAGAAATGATGTGAAGAACCATCAAAGACAACATACTAGCTCTGAACAAACTTCACATTATTTTTCTTTTTGTTTCTCCGCCTTAGTAGATAATCTTTTTCACATGATACTCTTCTTCATCTCATCTTCTTCCTCTCCCCCTTTGATGTCAATGACAAAGGAAAGGGATATTTTTCATTGATTTCCCCTTTGAAATTAAAAATATAATACTCTTACAATGATAACACATGACACTACTTGCTCCCCCTGAGAGGTAGCCACCAAAACATCAGTCCAGAAGAAAGATAGATCCATATACCCACTAGACTGATGCATCTCCATATACATCTAGTTCAAGAAAGGAGGGGAAATGACAGCTAACTTCTCCTAGAGATACTCAAAAGTATCTTTAGGAAGAGCCTTCGTAAATGTATCAACAATCTGTTCCTTCATAGGGACATACTCAAGCTTTAATTTATTCTCCACAGCCTTATCTCTTAAGAAGTGATACCTGATAGATATATGCTTTGTCCTCAAGTGCATCACTGGATTCTTTGAAATGTTAGTTGCACTTGTATTATAACAAAAGATAGAAATGGGATCCCTAGGATACCATAACCCATAATCTAGAGTGCCATGAGCAGACATTTGAATATTATTTTAACAACATGTATTTCCTTAGGATCTTCTTGAAATCTAGCCACAAGACAAACATCGTGCATAATATCCGGTCTAGTAATAGTCAATTACAATAGTCCACTAATCATAGATCTATACTTGCTCTAATCAGCTTTACCTAATTTGGAACTAGTCACCATAGGAGTGCATACCGATTTGGAACCATCCGTCCCAAACTTCTTCAACATCTCTTTCACATACTTTGACTATGAAATAAAAATTCCTTTCTCTGTTTAATTAATTTGTAGCCTAAGAAAGAAATTCATCTCTCCAAACATAGACATCTCAAATTCTTTTTGCATTTATTTCACAAAAATCTTACAAAATTTCATTTCCTCCAAAAATAATGTCATCAACATATACAATCACAATTAGAATTTTGTCATTTTCAATTTTGAAATATAGATTACTATCTACCGTACCTTTGTTGAAACCTTGATAAATCAAGTACTTGTCTAACCTTGCATACCAATCTCTAGGAGCTTGCTTCAATCCATATAAAGCTTTCTTCAATTTGAAAACCATATCCGATTGATCTGACAATTGAAATCCTTTCGATTGTTCCATGTAGACCTCTTCTTCTAGCTCACCATTCAAAAATGGAGACTTAACATCCATCTGATAGACCTTGAAATCTTTATGAGTAGCAAACACAAAGAAAATCTTGATAGCTTCTATTCTTTCCACCAGAGAAAAATTATCCTAAAAATATATGCCTTCTACTTGTGAGTAACCCTTACACACAAGCCTTTCTTTGTTTTTGACCACTTCTCCATTCTCATTCAACTTATTTCTGAATACCCACTTTGATCCAATAATGTTTTTATCTTCTGATCCTGGGACTAGTTCCCAAGTTTTATTCTTATCAATTTGCATAAGTTCTTCTTTCATAGCTTCCATCCAATGTTCATCTTTACAGGCTTCACTTATAGTCTTCGGTTCAATCTCAGAAAGTAAACATAGATTTACCTCACCAGCAGTAGCTCTGCTTCTTGTCAATACTCCTTTTGTCTTGTCTCCAATGATCTGAATTTCTAAATGATTCTTCTACACATATTTAGGTGTCTTAGGGGACACCACCGAAGCTTCATCTTCTTTTTCTTCATTATGCTTCTCTTGCTCATCCTTTTCTTGTTCTTCCACAACTTCTTCAATCCTTATGCAATCAGGTTCATTAGATACATATCCATCAACATCAATTGAGTTCTTCATTGCTTCATCAACCTTGACATTTGTGCTTTCTACAATCTTTCTCAATATTTTATGAAACATCTGTAAGCTTTAATTTTAGTAGAATATCCAAGAAAAATACCTTCATCACTTTTTGCATTAAACTTCCCTAGATTTTCTTCATCCCCTATGATATAAAATTTGCTTCCAAATACGTTGAAATACTTAATAGTAGGAATTCTTCCACACCATAGCTCATAGGGAGTTTTTGTACTTTTTTCTCTTGCTTGAACTCTATTGAATACATAAACAATAGTGTGAATAGCTTCTCTCCAGTAAACTTCCGGTAGACCAGCCTCAATAATCATTGATCTAGTGGCCTCTTGAACTGTTCTGTTCTTTCTTTCAATGACTCCATTTTGCTGAGGAGTTCTCAAAGCATATAACTGTCTTTTTATTCCATGAAATTCACAAAACATATTAAACTCATGGGAGGTGAATTCACCACCTTTGTGAGACTTTAAGCATTTTATCCTCAAATTTTTTTCATTCTCAACCATAGCTTTGAATATCTTGAATCTATCTAATGCATCAGATTTCTCTCTAAGAAATGTAACCCATCTAGAATAATCATCAATCAATAGCATAAAGTACCTTTCACCTTGTAGACTTCTCACTCTTGTAGGACCATAGAGATTTGTGTGAATTAAATCCAGTATTCTAGTAGTATATTGTTCCTTTTATCTAAAATTGCTTCTTGCTTGCTTCCCAAACTGACAATTCCTACAAATAGCATTAACAGGCTTTGTAATCCTTGGTAAATCTCTCATGGCCTAAACTACACTAATCCTCGCCAAGTTATCAAAATTCATATGACACATTCTCTGATTTCACAACCAACTGTCATTAATCTGAGTCATAAAGCATCATCCATCAACACCCTTGAGTTGATATATATTTCCTTCAGATTTCTTTCCTGCAACAATCACTGTTCCAAAATATTTCCTGAATTCACATCTTTCATCCTTAAATATAAGATTATATCCTTTACTGTACATCTTTCCAACACTCAAGAAATTATTCCTTAAACCCTTAACATAGTAGACATCATCAGTATTATGCTTGTCATCAAAACTTACTGAATCTATCCCACAAATCTTAGCACCAGTATCATCTCCAAACATAACTAAGCCTCCATCATATTTTTCAAGTTTAATAAACTTACTCTTATCACCATCCATGTGATGTGAACAACCACTATCAACAACTGAATAGTTATTTTCCTATTTAGCATGTGGGGTAGAGATTACAATACCTTCATTTTTCTCCTTCTCTGGAGGGCGTTCCTTCACCTATTTTTTAGAATTAGCAGAAGTAAGTTCATATTTTATAGCCAAGAACAAGCATTCATTTTCATCAGGATCTCTATGATCAGATTCCTCATCAGATATACTAGCATCCTCATTCACATAATATGCTCTGTTAATCTTACCTTTTTTTTTTCTCATATCTTTGTTTATTCCTTTTAGCTCTTTTCTGGACACCTCTTTCTCATAATTCCTCAAAGCCTATGGCTTCTTGTCTCCAAATTCTAAAATTTTTCCCTCTTTGACCCTTTCATCACCTTCATGGACCTTTTCTAAAGCATCCCATAGTTCCTTAGCAGTCTTCAGATTTTGAACTTTAATCAACTCAAAATGAATAAGACTATTCTTCAAAATGTACTTCACCTTATTATTCGCTTCATGTTCCTTGATCTCATCAGCTGTACTTAGACCATTAGCTGGAGGAATGTAAGGATTCTTGTAAGCTTTCTCCACATAATATCCATAATACTCCAAATATTCTTCCATCAGTATTTTCTAGATAGCATAATTAGTTCCATCGAACGTCGGATAATCATGAGTAACTTTTCCAGCCATCCTGTACCTTCCTTAAGTGATTAAGCTCTTCTCCAAGGAACCAAGCTCTAATACCAATTGTTGAACCAAACAACTAAGAGGGGGGTCAATCAATTGTAGAAAATTTAAATTTTTTAAAGCATTCACCAAAACTTTAATCAATCACGATTAAACATTAAGCGCAAGTGCAAAAACTGGAAACCAACACACAAAAATAGTAACACCAAATTTATATGGAAAACCCAATGAGGTAAAAACCACGATGAAGATTAACTCACACTATAGAGAATATCAAAACCGATTACAAAGGCTCACTGCCAGAGAAAAAAAGCTCACTACCAAAACAAGGACTCACTGTCCAACAAGGTTAACCACCCAGAGGGCTCACTACCACAAAGATACAAAGAAGATAGAAGAGATATTTTATAGAGAGAAGACAATCTCAATGCAACAAATATTTCCACCACAATTTACTCAACCACTTGTAGACATGCATGAATGATAGAGTACACCTTTACCTCACTCCATCTGGAAACTCAACATTTAGAATTCACACTGATCTGCTACATCACACACACTAGTTCACATCTATTTCACATCTATCTGCTCTATTTCTTTGTACTTATCTCTTTGTAAATCTTTCACCAATAACCCATCCTGTATTTATACCATCTTCAACTTTGAAACATATCCAAAGTCAGTCATCCATCATTAAATTAAAATTAGGTTGGCGCAAAAACATCCTAGGGTGGAATTAGAATGAGGCTGACCCAAACAAATGCTTGATGAGGACCCAAATAGGTCCCAACATGCTTCATCAACATCAAAATTAGTGTTCAACACAAGGTCATCCAAACCAGTATAAAACACATAGAACAATTAAGCACACAAAACCTTTAGCCCGATCAAATCTTTCTAGACACCAAAATTATCTTCAAAATGAACATAACAACTTAACTCTAGAACCAAAAGTCATAAGAATTTCCCAAAAAGAAATCTAGACCAACAACATTTCTCCTGGACCTCATCTAGAACCATAGAAAACCATAGTTTAGAACTGGTGAACATAACTCGCACTGTACAATGAATTAGAAGCCAAGAATCTAGATATAGCAGCTTCCAACAACCATGATAAACATATTTGAACCACACAAACATAGGAGCAAATCCTGGAGCAACCATTGAACACCTTCAACCTTTCTTCATTACAATTTTCTCAATATCCTTGACATATATAACCAATAACCTGCATCAATGACAACAACAACTAGTTGATAGCCAATTGACTAGTTGACATCAATGACAACACCTTCATGCTTGCAACAGTGAACGTATATGATTAGAAAGAATGAAATACCTGGATTTGAAGACTACGAGAAACACAAAACCATTCCCATGTATTTGCACCTTGTTAAATAGCAACAAATTTTAAGTTATTGAGACATCATGCCAAACCAAGAACAAAAGAACTATGGAAAATTAGTAGTGTCGATCATGAAGCAATATTGGATACTCTGAAGGTAAGAGATGACCCTTCAGGAACACTTGAGTAGCAATTTTTTTTTGTATGGGATAGGTATGATATTATTCATCTTATTTAGATTCATGTTATTTCTATGGGTTGGACTAAAAGTACATTAAAATTTTGCATAACAATTAACTGGTATAGAAAAATGTAGGTTTTTTGGAGAAGAAAGGTATATTTTCAAGCGATTCAGATCAATACATCCATGGTTGTGTTATGAGTACAATGAGGTGATGATGGTAATGCATCAACATATAATTCATAAGTAGTGATTCTTAATCTTGCATCTTATGTGGTTTCAAAGAATGTTCAGTTCAAACTTTGTAGTTCATGTTGCTTATGCTCAACAATTTGTTTATATTTATATGTAGGTCTACTACACTTTAGTTTGGAGCATGATGAGGTTACAATGAAAATAAATCCACCATTGTTGAGTTTCAAATAGGTCTCTAAGATTGATTTTCTTAACAATTCACTTGTTTATATGTGTAGTTTTTCTGGAGAAGAAAGGTATATTTTCAAGCGATTTAGATCAATACATCCATGGTTGTGTTATGAGTACAATGAGGTAATTATGGTAATGCATGAACATTGAATTCATAAGTAGTGATTCTTAATATTGCATCATATGTGGTTTGAGAGAATGTTCAGTTCAAACTTTGTAGTTCATGTTGCCACTGCTAAAAAAATTGTCTATATTTATATGCATGTATACTACACTCAAGTTTGAAGTATGAGGAGGTTACAATTATAATAAATCCACCATTGTTGAGTTTCAAATAGGTCTTTAAGATTTATTTTGTTAATAATTCATTAGTTTATATGTGTAGGCTTTTTGAATAATTTGAAGCTGACGAAAGGCTATTGAGATCAATAGTTATAACTTTTACAGTGGTCACATATCATTCATAAGGTAACATCCACATATAATTCTTAAGTAGTGATTCCTTTATGGAAATGCCCAAAGATGGACTTGGGGAAATACATCAGATGCAAGGTCCATATGTTCCCCCTCATATTCCTCCCCCATCTCGAGAAACCCATCCAGACATTGTTGCAAATATGACAATGCATAGTCTCTTGGCCATACACTCTTTGATTGACCATATGATTACATAATCCTCACAATTTTCTTAGGTAAAATAAATGGCATAAGGAAAATTCACTGCCATCAATTCATCATTAGAAAATTCATTGCCAACAATTCACCGTGAGAAAATTCACCGCCATTACAAATTCACCTTAAGGAAAATTCATCACCAACAATTTGCCACTAGGAAAATTAATGACATTAACATTTTTAAATATATATTTTCAAAACTTTGAATTTTTTTGGAAATATATATTAAAAAATGTTAAAGCCATTAATTTCTTTGGTTGCTTTGCTCGTGGTTTTCATTGAGGTGAATTTGTCATGGCAGTGAATTTTCCTGCGGTGAATTGCTGGTGGTGAATTTTCCTAGAGCCAAAATAAATATAATAATATTATTAAATATTTATGAATTATATTGATTTTATAATCATATTTAATATTTATAAAATAATTTTATTTAAAAATATTATAAAATATTTAATAAATGATTTTTTATATAAATTCTTGAATTATCATTAAAATATATTTTTTAAAATTTTTATATTGATAAAATTAATAAAAACATAAATACTTCCTAAATACGGTTTTTTATAAAAAGAAAAATAATATAGTAATATATTACTAAAAAATAAAAACACAAATTAAAATTTTTAAACATATTAGAATTTTTACATAATCATTATATAAGATGTAACACATTAATATTAATTATTTAAAATATGTAAATCTTAATAATTGTACATCTTAGATTTATAAAATAATATTATATAAATATACTAATTAGACATTTCATGAAGAATATTCTTAAAATAAATTTATTATTTATCATTAAAGTTATTTTAATATAAATAATAATAAATAATTAAAAAATACGTGGGTGGCTGGGTGGGTGCCACTCCACAATGGTATGTGTGGAGTGGCCGACGCGTTGGAAAATGAGGTGGATCATGGGGGTGTGAGGTGGCAGAATCATTTGATGGTGTTTTCACTCATGTTTGGTATTGGTTGCACCTACAGGGTCTTATCATGAGCTAAGCACATGTCCTTTGCCTTGTGGCATACAAAGTTTTGAGGAACGTTAACACTAGCTACTCATTAAAAGGAGGTGAGGACAGGTTATTAATGTATTCTTGAGCTGGCATTCTAGTCCTTTGATTTCCCCGCTGCCAGGCTTGTATTGATATTTGGTAATCTTTTCCAAATTTACTATGGTAAGGTTTACTTTGCAAGTATCGCTGAAGGAATTGGATACAGGTGGTATGGAAACTCCTGTCTAGCTCCTTAGTTCCAAGTGTCAAATGACATTCTTAGGCCCGACAACTTAACTCCGATTGAGTCAGATTATTTGTCACATGGACTTCCTCATTTTTGCAGCAATAAAGTGCATAGTTGGGAAGGGTTTCATGGTGGGTGATGAAGGCTACAAGCTGGACACCAATATTTCGTCAGGGGTTTTGGCAGGGTTGCTAGATGTGAAAGGCTCAAAGGAAGAAGTGGAGGTGATAATGAAACAAATTTTTAGGAAGGACTTGTTGGTGGGAATGTAGGAGACTCTGGCCATGACCTCCCTGGGTGTTGGCATTCCCCATCCATTGAATTAGAGCTCTTGGTGAACTAGGATGAATTGGTCAAATTGTATCCCTTTCTACTTGACATTAACAACCTGGAGTTGGTGGAGCATCAGTGTTTGGCAATGGCGGGGGTGCAGTTTTTGAAAAAGAAATTTTGGCTGGTGGTGGTCCAAAACTCGGCTTGGAAGTACAAATTCCATGTCTTTGTATAGAACAATGTCTAGTAACTACGTTGGTAGTGTTTCTTTTTGTTTTTTCGGGTGGTGGTATGGTATATAGATAATAGGGTTTGTGTCTTTCTATCTAAAATGGCCATGTCCTCAGTTTGTTAATACAATTTATCATAGTTTATACTAGTGCATTTGATGCTGGGTATGGGGGATATCGACCCTGCAAGGTCATTTTGGGGTTTGGTTTTGTTTGATCATCAATGGTAGATATCGGTGCTTGGAATTGTATTAGCCCTTTTTTGATATTAATATAAAAATTTATCTTACCTATTAAAAAAATTTAAAAATACAAGGCTTATAAGATATAATTTAAATATATTTTGTAAATATTAATATATTAATACAAATTTAACATAATCATTGACATATTAATATTAATAATTATTAAATTATGTAAATACTATATTAATCATTATAATATAAATTTTAGGATATTGCATTTAATGTAAAGAATAATAATTATCATACCTATATTCTAGATTATGGGACAAAACAGTTGCATGCCTATATTCTAGTTTGATGAGACAAAATGGTCGCATGCTATATTCTAGCTTGATGGGACAATATTTAATATATTATAAACTAGTAGTTGCGTGTAGTGACATGCAATGATGAGCTGATAGGTGGAGGGGAGTCCAAATGGCAGGGATGCAATCTAACAAAGAGCAAAGGATGCTTGAATATCTGCACATTATTTAGAACATTAATTTTGTTGTGTTTCATCTTATTACCCCTATGTGCAGATATGTATGTATGCTATAGCAGATTCAAACAAGATTGATACATACCAAGAGAGATGAAGTGACCACATTTAAGAATCCTTATGGCATCATTAATAACCCTTTTATGATACCATTAGACTAAAATGATAGGGCACAGATAAAGGTACTAATACATGTAGGCTATTTCAAAAGGATAATAGAATTATCTAAAAGCTTAGAATATTATTGATTTGCAATAGGACATACAAATGTCAAATGAGTATATTTACATAGGTCATGGACAACCATAACAATAAAAAAATAATTGCATCCATATGATTCTGTTGATGTTAATGAAAAAGTAGATTGGCACAAAAATTTTGAACTATATTTTTTCATTTTATTTAAGAAGCCGACTTTACATGCGATTGAAATATATCTCCAGAGATTACATGTAATTTTTTTTGGGTGCAAGATTTAAAAATAGAGATTGTTGTCTCAATGTAATCAATGCTCAAAGAAATGTTTAATATTACACTTAATATACAACCTATGAAACATATGAATCTTGTCTGAATCTTATATTAGAAACATAGAGATCCGCACATAGGAAATATAAAATCAAACACAAAAAAATGAGGCTTGCTCTCCACCCTACCATATTGGGTCATGGAGCCTCATGGGCTCTCACCAAACCCCCAAGCAAGAACATACATTTTTCACCACTCTGATCAATGGTGAAATCAATATTCCTTATTACACTTAATATAGAGCCTATGAGGATCTAATTATTTATTTGACCATTGTGGCTGATTTTGCAATCACTATGATTATTCTCATAGGTCATTTATAACACATTACTTCATCAAAATCCCCATTATGGCTGGAGCATGCTCTACAAAAATGACAACAAAATGTGAAGTTTATTGCAATGAGCATTTGTCATTGGTAGACAATATCTAAATTAGGAAATATAAATAGTTCTATTATTTATAATAGATAATATGTAATGCACCTATAATAGAAGGGATGGAATAAATAAAATGTAGGCATACTTTATGCACGTGGCATAATGCAATATGAAGACAACAAAAGAAGGACTTCTCTCCACCTACCATATTGGGTCATGGAGCCTCATGGGTTCTCACCAAACCTCCAAGCAAAAAAATAAATTGTCCACCACTTTGATCAATGGTGAAAGCAATGTTTCGACACATGTTGACTTCATAGAAGATCTAATGGCATCTAAACATCCATGAAGGAGGATTATTTGGCTTGAGTATGCTCTGCAAACATGAAAGGAAAATGTGAAGCTTAGTGTAATGAACATGTGTCATTGGTAGACAATATCTAAATGAGGAAATATAAAGAGTTGCATTTAATTTATAAAAAATAATATGCAATGCAAGTGTAATAGAAGGAAACAATTAAATAAAAGGTAGGCATACCTTATGCATGCAATGGATTGTAGTATGGACAAAATTAAAGAAGGCCTGCTCTCCACCTGACCATATTGGGTCATAAAGCCTCATGGGCTCTCACCAAACTCCTGAGAAAAAACATAAATTGTCCACCACTTTGATCAATGGTGAAAGCAATGCTTTGGCACTTGAAAAATTACTTGAGTTGAAATCAATGCTATACATTTTTAATAAATTGACATGCAATTGTGAAATAAGAGATGGAATAAAAGATATATAGCCTTACGTTGTATATAGATAGAATGTAGTTGAAGGTCATACACCATGCAAACATGCGATCGTAAAGCTATTTAGCATTTTGGAGATCTGTATACCTTGTATATAAATAGAATGAGGTTGCAATCTAAAATGGTTTGTATCAAATATAGGTACACACAAGGAAAATGTGAAGTTTAGTGAGGTGAACATGTTTCATTGGTAACCAATATCTAAATTACAAAATTTAAACAGTTCTGTAATTTATAACAAAAAAATATGTAATACACTTGCAATGGAAGATATCAAATAAAGAAGGTGCATGCATACCTTCTGCACATGGTGTGATGCAGTATGACCACAACTACATCTCGCATATAAAAAATGATAAGGAAGTGAATTTAGAAATGGTGGAAATTCTATATGCATGGAAATGAATAGGGAAAAGAAAAGTAGTATAGCTATCGTAAAGAATACTAACATTTCATGATGATGGTAATGAAAAAAATTGTTGGAGATGATCTTCTTCTTTGATTCATAGTGCACTGTAATTGTTGGAATGTAGCCTATAGTATCTAGCAAAATAGAAAGGTGGATCTACGCATAATTCTAAAGAACCTAGTTCAAGTGAAGAATCGAGTTGTACACATAGGAAATATAAAATGGAACACAACAAAATGAGGCCTACTCTCCACCCTACCATATTGGGTCATGGAGCCTCATGCGCTCTCACCAAACCCTCGAGCAAGAACATACATCATCCACCACTCTGATGAATGGTGAAATCAATTTTCCTTATTACACTTAATATTTAGTCTATCATTCAAACAACTCCTTTTTGAGGCTGAAAGAAATAATAACACAGATACATATCTGCACATAGGGAAAATAAAATGAAACACAACAAAAGAAAGCCTGCTCTCAACCCTACCATATTGGGCCATGGACCGTTATAGGCTATTACACATATATATCCATAGGTGGTCTTCAAACTTATGAATGTTGTCTACATCTAATGTTAGAAACACATAGATTTGCACATAGGAAATATAAAATCAAACACAACAAAATGAGGCCTGCTCTCGACGATACCTATATATCGGTGCAGATTTTGTTTTCCAAGTAGATATACAAGAATTGCATGCCTTGGATGGATTTGTAGGGATCTATTGCTTTGATATATATAGACACAAAAACAATGTGTGGAAATGTATGTATGTGGAATTACATGTAGACAACAGGTAGTAGATGGGCAATAAAAGGTCACATGACAAATTAAAGGGATATCCACCATTACAATAAATAAGGATGTGAGGACCAAGTATTCAACTTTGACATTATTGACAGTGAGCGGAAAGAAATACAAATCACTTGTTTTGTGTTTTTTTGCATGCGGGGATGGTTGGTAAAGCAATAAAAAAGTCTTTATGATGACACCATTGATCGCAGTGATGGACAATGGATTTCCCTTATGTACAGATATGTATGCATGTCATAGTAGATGCAAAGAACATTGATACGTATTGATCCCTATATTTATTTTGTTGGGACATTCTTGCAATGATAAGTTGTATTTTAAGTGTTATATGGAACATTGATGCAACTAGTGACCACAGTGATGAACAATGCAATGTGCAGATTTGGATGTATGTCATAGCAGATGCAAACAACATTGATACATACTGGCACATTTTTGGAATGATAAGCTATATTTTGAGTGTTATATGGAATATTGATGCCACCATTGTTCACAATGGTGGACAATGTATTTCCCCTATGTACAGATATGTATGCATGTCATAGTAGATGCAAATTCCATTGATACATATTGATCCCTATGTTTATGTTATGGGACATTCTTGGAATGATAAACTATATTTTTAAGTGTTATATGCAAGATTCATGCATGCAAAAAATGGGAAAAAAATTATCACAACTGACACTTTTGTAGTGATTTTACAACCATCGTCCCATGAAAAGAACACAAAATAACATCCAACCACCTTCACATAAATTTCACGACAGATAACTGCACTTGCACCTTCATAGAAGCTTTCCCTTGTCATAGACGTTTGCTATTTTTTTTGAGGTTTTAAATTACAGGTGTTACTTACAAGTGGTTGGTTGTTTTGGAAGAACATAGACTGCAAGCTGATGGAAGGCAGTCTACATCCAAGCAAAAGAGGTATGTAATATCCAAGCATAGTAACACTTGATAGAAATGAAGTGACCGCATGTAGAAATCCTCATGGCATCATTAATAACTATTTTATGATACCATTACGCTAAGACAAGAGGGAATAGATGAGGTTGAGATAGATATGTGGCTGCATGTAATTTGACATGGTGCATGTTGTGGATTATGTTTCTCCTTTTTTTTTTACAAAAAGAACTTGAAAATCCTAAGCCTAAGACAATTACTTGAGACAAGAACATGCGCCACATGTTTCAGTTAACAAAAGTAATTTGAATAAATGCATGATGCTGGTCTCCAACAACAAAACTGCAACTGTCAATTGAAACATATGTACCCATTCTTTTGTCAGATGTTATGACAACTCTCAATGAATAGAGACAAGGCTACATGATGGCAAGTAGCAATTAATTTATGTGATAAGTTTAAGTATAGACATACAAAAAAAAAGCAACTACCTTATGAAAAGAATAAACATAGGAAGGAGTATATATGAATGTTTTGTGCATCTGATCTCACATACATACATATCTGCACATAGGGATGAATGTTGGATGTGACGTGCAAAATATGGGAAATTTTTTTATCATAGCCAAAACTTTTGTATTGCTTTTGCAACCATTGCCTCATGCAAAAAAACAAAAAATAACCTCCAAGCACTTGTCGCTCACAAATCTGATAGCAAGGAAAGCCAGAGAATGACAGACAATAATGGCTGATCAAAAATTTCCCAGGCTTTCACTATGTTCTCTAAGGCTTTAAATGGTAGGTGTTATTACAACCATCACCACTTCATAGAAACCATACAACAATTAATGTTGATGCCAACCAACATTTAACTTTGTTGGCTTTCTCTACCCACATGCTAAGGAGGCTGACACATTTTTCCCAACCAGTGGCTGGATGACTGAAGGCTTTAAAACCCAAAATGCCGCCAGCACCAACGACACCTCCCATCTGACGCACGCAGTCGGTGTCGGCCCATTACCTGCCTGGCATTCCGGCACCACCGCACACCACCGGCACCATCACGGATTTACGCCGACCACGATCGCCATCGGCTGGCACTGGCTGACAGACCACTGATAGGGCTTTACCCCACCATCAATTCACCATCATGATGATCATCTGAAAATGTACTGCCATCTCACCACCAAATACAAACTCATTTGATTAATGCTTCTCATCATATATAACAAGGTTTTACTTAAATTTATATTGTTCACTTTCCTTTACCCTCCTAATTCACATTCTTCTAAATTAAATAAACAAAACCCTAAACCGTGCTTATTTAATTAATCTTCCCTAATCCTGATTAAGAATTAGAGCACATTTCTACAACTTTTTTATGTGCCACCTCATAAAGGTCACATGAAAATAAATAAGCCTAATTATTAATTAGAATTATCCTTACACACTTCCACCAATAAGAAAAATCACATGGCTTTATTCCCTCACACACTTCCACCAATAAGAAAAAGCACATGGCTTTATTCCCCCACACTTCCAACAAATTTGGAGCACATGGGTCTTTGTTTCACATACTTGGAATCTCATACATTTGGCATGCTTCCAATTGGTCAAGGGGATTCTCTTCACACACATAGCATGTTGTCCTTGGTCAAGGGGACATTTCTTCTAAATTAAAAAAACAAAAAACCCTAAACGTGTTTATTTAATTAATCTTCCCTAATCCTGATTAAGAATTAGAGCACATTTCTACAAATTTTTTATGTGCCACCTCATAAAGGTCACATGAAAATAAATAAGCCTAATTATTAATTAGAATTATCCTCACACACTTCCACCAATAAGAAAAAGCACATGGCTTTATTCCCCCACACTTCCAACAAATTTGGAGCACATGGGTCTTTGTTTCACACACTTGGAATCTCATACATTTGGCATGCTTCCAATTGGTCAAGGGGATTCTCTTCACACAAATGGCATGTTGTCCTTGGTCAAGGGGACAACATCCCGATTCCTTTCATCTCCACTGTCTATCTTGTCTCCTTTGAATCTGAACCGTTGATAGGTGCCACCTCACAAAATTCTTGCAAAACTCTATAAATACACCCCTCATCCTTTGCATTATCATCCACCTTTTGAGTAATGTTATAATGCTATTTTGAAATACAAATTGGAATAGTGTTATAATGCCATTTTCCATCCACACTTTGAGGATTGTTGCCATGCAAGTTTTTCGTAGGAGCTTGGAGCTTTCATGGAGTCTTATACTTAGCTTGCATATCATATGTTACTTTGCATTCTCATCTTAGATTAATTAGTTGCTTCATAGTTACATTTTATCATCTCCATTGCATCATAGTTACATTTTAGGTTAGTTTGTTTTATGTTTGCATTTGAGCATATGCATAATCATAGATAGCTCATTATAGTTGCATATCATCTCACTCATCTCCACTTGTTCATCCATCACCAACATCATCCTTCATTTATCGTTGCATTCATCATCAATTCCATCATCTTGTTTCATTTAAGAGCATACCATTAATCCTTCCACCACACATTTGCACATAGAAATCATCTTAGCTTGCATATTAAGCATAAAATCTCATTTTCTAGGTAGTCATTTTAACAACCTTTGTGCTCATAGAAATCTGAGGGCCAAACGATTTAATAAATCCCTAGAATTAGAGAACAATGATATGTATTTGAAAAGTTTGATTGTATTACGAAATAGATTAGTTTTACTTGCTTCAAACTTTGAATGTAAACCTTTTCATTAAGGTTTGTGTTGACATTAAAATAACTCACTCTACACATTTCGACACACACCACAAAATGGCACCCACTGTGGGGCCTTTGCCTCACTTATTGATAACTTTTTTGATGGTTTCATGATTGTAGGTGCAAGGTTTATGACTTGGGAACATTTTTCACCAGTTTGGAGGCAATTCTGAACTATTTTGAGCCATTTCTAGGTTGTTTTTAGAGTTTTGGCGCCTCTTGTCTTTGTTTTGGCGCCTCTTGCAATGTGTCACCAAAATTAGAAACTCACATTTGGTGTTGTGCATTTGTAGGTTTTCCCAGATTCGTTGTCAAATACTCAAAACATAAACTACTAACATATTATAGGGGCTGGATGTTATATACTTGTTTCCATTTTGGTTAAGTTAGGAACGTAGCTTAAGTAAAGGGATAATGAACATCATGTTTCCTTTTGGTTAAGTTAGGAACATAGCTTAATTAATAGATTAATGAACACCATGTCTTTTGTATGTGATGGATGGTAGGCATATGCTCTCCCCTTAACTAGGTGATCCAAAAAGCTAGACCCATTCTTGTTTATGTGCGAGTGTAAGTGGGGTATATGGCATGAGTTCTCTCTTTATTCATGAAAAATAAAGATCGATCAAACTATGGGTATACTCGCTTGCTTTTGTTTATCCTAGAGGGCCTGCCTTGTGGGAAAAAGTAATCACCTAAGGGAACGACCCAACCGGTAACACGCTAAAGCCAAGCGACTTCCAACCAGGATATAAATGTGGATACTTGAGGAAAGTTCAAGTATCACAAGGATAATTCTAACGAGATGGATCGAAAGGGACTCTCACCATATGGATTATCCCCCATGAATGGAATTCTTGCATTAAAACCCTTGTTGTAGATTTTCCAAAATCCTTTATCTATTCTTTGGTGCAGCAATAGTCATTGCCAAGGCATCCACATTCTTGCAGTTTTTAGTAGAGGTGATCAGTTCACCATGAGAGTTTCATGGGGACTAGAAGCTTGGTTGGCCTGAGAAGAGAGTGCACTGTAAGGGGGATCCCGTGCAACCAAACTTTTGAATTCATCAGCTAAAGATAGTGTGGTTGGGGTAAGACCCGCGTGGAATCTAAAAGAATACAGTCTTACACAACCTTAGGAGTGTATATTATACTTGATGTGTCTTCAAAATGAAACTCAAACCAAACACCATAAAAAACATTACATTTTGTAAGTGAAAACCTTGATTCGGAACTACATTCATTGAGGTAGACAAGTCGGTAACTTAGGTCCATCCATTTTCAGAAAATCAGTCCTTCCAACAGTGTTCAACCATTCCTTAGGCAAAATAGAGTCAAAATATGTGGTTTACATGATGATTTCACGAAAGGTCAAGGTTAGAAAACCCAAGCTCAAGCCTCTTAGTTTCAAACAACACCAAAAACGTTTGTCTATTCTACAACTTTAGAGAAAAACTAACCTTTAACTTTTACAAGAGAGCTTGCAAGGACAATCTAGAGTTATACATGATGTACTATTGTCAAAATCCAAGAATTTTCCAACATTTTGAGTACCTTAATTATGCAATGGGAATCTAAATTTCAAGTCCAAGATCGTTCCTTAGATACCTTAGAAGTCTAAACATTGTTGAAATGGCCCTATACAAGTGGAACTTTTTAAACTAAACCTAGATCTAAACATTTCAAGGTGCCTAAATCAATCAATATCCATCACATATTTGTTTCTACAACCTAGTTTCATCTTTGGGATTTGTCATCCTTCTATCAACAAAATGATGTCACGCAATCAAATCAAACTTAGTCTAATCAATAGAATTTGTCATTCTATTTGACTTAATTGTAATCCTTGGCACTATTTCAAACTTAGATCAAAGCTTAGTCCAAATCATAACATTTTTATGCCCGTCCAAACAAGATCACAAAAGAGGAGACTCAAAGACAAGGAACTTGGAATACCCCACTTTGAAACAGAAAACATAGGAAGTTCGAGTAGTGAAACTTTTGATATCGAAACTCCCAACATTGAAATTCCCAACATTGAACCTCAAAATATTGAGATCCCTAGCAACATGGCTGATGCAGAAGAAATCCCTATTCCTGGACTCAACAACACTCAAGGGGAAGAAATAAATGATGAGGATATCTGAGAAGTGCAACAAGACCCCAAATTCCATAAGTTTTTGGAAAATATTTTTGAAAGAGATGGGGAAAAATACCTATTAATGTTAGCCAATCAAGGAGTCAAACTTCCCCCTAATTTTGGCATCAACATCTTAAAAGCACCTCCCCAAAAGCCTAAAAAGGAAACAAAACAAATGGTTGCTTTAACTCACCAAATGAAGAACCTTCAACAACAAGTTGTAGATATGCAAAGGGGAACTTCAAAATGATACTTGATTGAGGACATTTGTCCTTATCCCTTTAATCCATCCATCAACATGATTCCTTTCCCTAAACGTAGTGAATTTCCAAAGTATGTTAAATACAATGGTACAACTGATCCATTAGATCACATAAGGGAATTCCGAACCATGATTCTATAATTTGTGCATGATAAAACTTACTTGATGAGACTATTTCCATGAAGTCTAGGAGGGACATGCCTTGAATGGTTTTCAAAGATTACACCCCCTGTCAACACATTTGAAGAGTTGGTCAATAGATTTCTCACTCAATACTCTTACAACATCCAACATGATATCACCATGAAAGACCTTTGCAACTTGAAATAGAAAAAGGGTGGGTCCTTCCTCATTTTATTGCAAAAATGGAGGAGATTGTTTGCAAGGTATTCTTATCCCGTTCCCGAAAAGGAAAAGATAGAGATTTTAATTGACAACCTAAACGATGAGATGAGTTATAGGTTGGAATTACAATGTCCCCCTACCTTCAAAATTTTTATTGAAAATAGAATTAAGATAAAAGAAGCCTTAGTCAAAAGAGGGGTCATTAAGATATACAATGAAAACAACTCATCCACTTCCTCTAACAACTACAATGGTGGGGAAAAACCTAAATTTTGGCAATGAAACAAGAACGTGGGTACCAATGAGGTCATAGCTGAAAATCAAAATACCAAACCAGTATTCAACCTAACTGCAGCTGCCACCAAGACTAATTAGGTCAACAACCCTCCCAACACTCCAAATGTTAGCCAAAACAACAATTAGACTAATCCAGGGACTAAAGCCACACTGTTTCCAAAACCTTCCAATCGACGAAAATTTACACCATTGGGAAAATCCTTAGATTCTACCTTAAAGGAACTTATTGAGGCTAAGCTTATCACAGTGCTAGAAGCACAAAACTGGGATCCACAAGTAAAACCCTTTTGGTGGAACGATGCCCATTGCTGTGATTATCATCAAATCAAGGGTCATATGATGAAAGATTGTTGGCAATTAAAACACGCAATCCAAGATCTCATTGATAACAAAAAGGTACATATTGAAGGACCCCAAACAAACAGTGATCAGGGAGTGTTCAAGAACCCTTTACCCAATTATGAAAAGGGAGAGTCCTCTACATCGAATACCAAAGGAAAGAATATAAACTATGTTTATGATTCTACCATTCATTGTATTGAGATGGTTGAGAATTCCATCCAAGACATTAAAATCAAAAGCCAAGGGAAGGATGCCACTACTGAAATCTAGCACAATGATTACACCACCTCACACCAAATCAATGATATTGAACCTAGAAATCGGTGCACTAACATTGACATGAATGAAAATCAAATTAACATCATCAAAATCACAAACGATCAAGACAATATACCTATCAATGTGATCACAAGAGGACAAGCCAAGGTAACATTGAAAGGAGCTACCCCTTCTACGTCCAAAATGAATATTTTTCCTATAACTCAATATGACATTGTCGATCAGTTACAAAAGATACCTGCTCAAATATCCATATTGGAACTTCTATAGATTTTTCCAGTGCACAAAGAAATCCTGGAACAAGCTTTAGTTGCCACCACAGTACCAAAAAATGTGGAAGTTTGTACATTTCAAGCTATGGTGGGAAATTTGACTGCACCTCATTGCTTATCATTCTCTGAACATGATGATGAATCCACCACCCATCCACATAATGCTGCTCTTCACATCAAAGTCCTCATCCATAAACATCGCATCAAACGTGTCCTTATAGATGGAGGAGCAGGCCTAAACATTTGCACTCTCAAGCTTGTTCGTGCATTAGGATATTCTAAAAATGCTATTGATCCTAGAAAGAAAATCACCATAAAAGCATATGATGATGAAGAAAGATCCTCCCAAGGATTAATCATCTTACCCATTCAAGTGGGACCAATCATCAAGGACATAGTGTGTCGTGTGTTAGACAAGGAATTGACATATAACATACTCTTGGGATGACCATGGATTCATGAAATTCAAGTGGTACCATCAACCTATCATCAGTGCCTGAAATTTCCTTTCAATGGAGAAGAGGTCACCATTGCTACAGATTCTAATAATCCCCAATATTGCAGTGCACTCAGAACAAGTCAAGATACCTTTGTACCACATAATAGAGAAGTCATCAATTCTGATCCATCAAACAAAGAAAGTCTAGTGGGTTCTTCGTCAAGACAGTATAAGGAAAGGGCTCAATCAAAAGGAAAAGGGGTCGTTGACTCTATTTCATGCAACAATGGAAGTCAATTTGATGCCTTATCAAAATAGTTGGAAAAGATCCAAATAAAAGACAAGGGCATGGGGGAATACTCATTTGAGCAATCTTCATACTTATCACAACTTTCATCTTCTCCTAAGTCACATGGACAACCATCCACCTCAAGACAACAATCTTTACAACCCATCACGCTCTTTGATGGGAAGTTTATAAAAGCAAGCACTCAAGTGGATGAATTAGAAGATAGGGATGTCCTAAACTAGTTATACAAAGATGAAGAACCTTCACAGGTATCAATGTCCAATTTATGCACAGATAAGTATGGCAAAGGTCAGACAATCTTGAAAAAAAGGGGATATGAGGGAAATGGTCCTTTGGGTAAAAGGAAAGAAGGCATTAGTGAACCAATACAGCTTGTTACAATGAACCCCAAAGACAAAACATGGCTAGGCTAGAGGGAAGACTTAAAAGAGGAAGCTACTCAAAGAGCTATTGAAAGAATCTTATAGCTACAGGCTAGTGAGGATCATGAAACATATTCTAATGAATATGAATGGGACTCTCTCTCTAAGGAATATTTCCATGACAAAGAGATCGATGTAATCCAAAAGTATACACCAATATGTATGAAAGGACAAAGTTTTGGTTCTAGACCACTCGAATTTGGATCAGAATATATCGTTGACTCAAGTGAAGACGATCATTCTTTGAGTGAGATAGACACATCAGAAGAAAGTAACATCTTAGACCTCATTGGACAATTCAACAACATGGCTATCCTAATGCTTACACCTTATGACCTTGACCAATCTAATGATTCCTTGTCCTTAATGCATCTTGAACTAATTGATTGGGATCAAAATGAGTCGCTTGACATACCCACCTTTTCAAATGATGACGCCCTTGTGAACTTCTTATGTTCCGATGATCCTGACACATATTCTACCATTGAATCTTAGAACAAAGCTCCTGATAAAGGGAGTGTTAAACCTTTCAGCTGCAAAATGAAAAATATAAGAAATGGATCTAATAGTGAAAACCATCTAATAGCAATATTAAATTAGGAAAACGTAAAAACAAAGAGCGTATCTCAAGGTGAAAACCTCCTTGAGGGACCAAGAGATGGAAGATTTGACACTCTCCCAGAACACTATCAAGAGAGATCTTTAGTGCTAATAGAACCTACACAATCCATCAATGTTGGTACAACTGAGGTAGTGAAGACCCTGCGTTTAGCAGAATCCATGATAGAAGAGGAAAAACTTCTTTTCACCAAATTATTTGAGGAGAGGAAAATCAAATTTTCTTGGTCATATGCTGATATGCTAGGCATAGATCTAGAACTCATTATGCATCATTTATCATTACCACCTGGCGTGAAATCGATAAAGCAAAAACTAAGAAAGATGCATCCCCATATCACCCTTCTGGTGAAAGCTGAGTTGAAAAAGTTATTAGATGCATGATTCAAAAGATCTATTGACTATGCCGAGTGGATATCAAACATTTTTCCGGTATCCAAACTAGATAAGAGCATCAGGATATGCACGAACTTCAGAGATCTTAACAAAGCCTATTTGAAAGATGATTTTTCTCTACCAAACATTGATCTGATTGTAGACTTGACTGCTAGGCATGAAATGTTATCACTTATGGATGGATTTTTAGGATACAACCAAATAAAGATAGCACCTGAAGATCAAGATAAAACCACCTTCACATGTCCTTGGGCACTTTTTGCTGGAATGTGATGCCTTTTGGGTTGAAAAATGCTAGAGCTACATATCAGAGGGCTATGACTACCATCTTCCATGACTACATACTTTTATGGAAGACTATGTGGATGATCTGTTGGAAAAATCCTACACTAGAGAAGGACACTTAGAGATTCTAGATAAAATCTTCACAAGATTGGAGAAATTCAAGGTAAGGTTAAATCCCAAGAAATGGGTGTTTGGTGTAACATTAGCTAAAATTTTAGGATACATTTTCTTAGCTAAAGGAATCGAGGTGGATCCCACAAAGGTCAAATCCATTATGGAAATGCCTCCTAAAAAAATCAATCAACTCATATCATTACAAGGAAGGTTCTAGTTTATCAGAAGATTCATTGCGCAACTAGCTGATAATAGTCATCCTTTCAACCACTTATTACAAAAGAATGTCTCTTTTAAGTGGGATGACAGATGTGAAGCTGCCTTCAGTCAACTAAAGTAGTACCTGATGACACCACCTATGTTGATACCACCAGTCAAGGGAAAACCACTATTATTATACATTGCAACAACTGAGATATCTTTGAGAGCCTTATTAGCACAGGAAGATTCTATAGGAAAGGAAAGAGCCATCTATTATATTAGTAGGACCCTAAATGGTTATGAGATCAATTACTCCTTTATTGAGAAAGCCTGCTTAGCGGTTGTATTTTCTACACAACAATTGAGGCATTACATGCTGACTCACACCATTAAACTCATTGCCAAAATTGACCCATTAAAGTACTTACTCAACAAAGTTGCTTTGATAGGGAGATTAGCCAAATGGGCTGCGATATTGAGCAGTCTGGCATCTATGTGGCTGCAAAAGCACCAAAGGTCAGCCAGTAGACTAACTAGTCAAGCACCATTGAGACGAAGAACTGAGACTATCGTCTCACCAACAACACAACTGAATATGAAGCATTGATCATGGGAATCAAGATAGCTGTTGAATGGAAAATCATAGAATTGCTAGTCTATGGTGACTCACAACTAGTCATCAACCAAGTCAACGATGATTATCAAAAAAAGGATGACAAGTTGCTTCCCTACAAGAGGATGGTGGATGATTTCAAAAAGTACTTTGTTGAGATCAAGTTTGCATAAATTCCCAGAATAAAAAACAAAGCTGCAGATGTAATGGCCACCATTTCTTCTCTCTTGCAGATACCTGAACAAAGAAGACGTTATGAATTCATGGTAGAACAAGTGTCCAACCCAACTTATGAAGATCCAAAATCCCAAGTGATATGTCATATTGTCGACCCACAAAATTCCCTCTATGGAGAGATCCATACCTACTCGCAAGAAAATATCCTTCCAATTAACTTATCCCAAAACCAAAAATGAAAACTCATCTGCGCCGCCCACCCAAGATTTTGTCGCTGGGGACAATCTCTGTAGGCAAGAGATTCACCCCTCTTCCTCCAATGGAAATAAGTTTATAATCACAACCACATAATACTTCACCAAGTGGATTGAAGCCGTTCCTCTAATCACCATCACTAGAAAACAAATCTCACCATTCATCCTAAATTATCTCATATGTTGGTATGGTGTTCCTCAATCTATCATTACAGACAATGGTCGAACCTTTAAGAATCAAGATGTTCAAGAGCTATGTGAAAGATTCCATATCCAACATCGGTTTTCTACACCTTACTATCCCCAAGGGAATGGCCAAGCAGAGGCCTCAAACAAGATTATTTTTTAAGATTTTGAAGAAAACCGTTAATGAAGTTGGACGTGATTGGCATGTTCAACTAAACCCAACATTGTGGGATTACAAAAAAAGTATCCATACCTCGACAGGAGCAACACCCTATTCTCCTGTCTATGGATCAAAAGCTACACTACCTATTGAGGTTGAGATACCATCCCTACGTGTGTCACTTAAAGGTATGATTTCAGACGAGGATTACAGAGTATCTAGGTTACAAGAATTAGAATTGTTGGATGAACGCTGACAACATGCAGTTGATCATGTAATAGCTTATCAACAAAGGATATCTAGGAGCTACAATCACAGAGTAATACCTAGAGCATTTCAGGTGGGTGACTTAGTCTTAAAAGAAAATCCCCGTAATCAACAAGATCGAGAGAAGGGGAAATTTGAACCTAATTGGTTGGGTCCCTTTGTTATAGTATCAGTCTTCGGATAGGAGCATATCAGTTGTGCACACCAGAAGGGGATCTGTTTGAAAAACCCCTCAACATCTTGCATCTCAAAAGGTTTTACACCTAGCTCATGTAGTGCATTGGTCAAGATCTTGAAATAATACCAAAAACATCAAAAAATTTCCTGAAGAAATATCAAAAAAAAAGAATCATCCTCTAGTGAAAACCACTTCGATGGTGCTTTGGGAAAGTACCTTGGTGAAAACCTAGAAAATAGGCACGTTGCGTAAAATAAGCACTCTTCATCTATCTTGGGCTACGTGACTTGATCTACATCATTTATCCATCATGCTTCCATCTCTGCACCTATCACACTTCCATGTTGGCATCATAGCTTGATCTAGTGTTTGTATCAAGGTACTCCCCTAGCAGTACTCATCCCATTCTAAAAATCAGCTTGTCTTATCATATCACACTTAGGGCATGTCCTACATTGGACTGGATTCTTGTACATTCTCAAGGTCAAAAAATTGAAAATCCCAAAAACATTCAAAATAGATCAAAATCCAAAAATAGGTCAAAAAGTCAAGAAGTCAAAAACATAGTCATCCTTCGAACTATGTTGCCTCTGAGCTTTGAATGTAGGAAAGGGTGATCTTTGATTATCCCACAATACATTTGAGTCAGTCTTTTTGGTATACGATATGTTCATATTTTCATCTTGGTCGTGTCGTTAGTCGAACTACATGGTCTTTGTGTGTATAATGTAGGCAAGGCTAATTTGTTGATCAGCACCCGAGGCCCCTAGGATAGGTCTTTAGGTTAGGTCTTAGTTGTCATGGTTGTGTCACACCCTGCACTGGGGGAAAAATCTTACACTCACTAGGGGAAAATAAAATTTGAGCTTGAACCAACATGCAAACAGTCGTCAGACTAAAGTTACAAACACAAACTTCAAATGGATGATTATCTTTCTGAATCAATGGTTTATCACGTTAAACACAAAAGTTCAATTTGTTCTGCTTTGATTTTTGATATCATATCTCTCGAGTCCTCGATGATGTATTGAACTAGAGGAACAAGGAAGGAGTATGATTTTTCTTTGTCTGTTGTCTATGAATTTATCATTATTACTATGCAAGTTGTCGTGAGATGTGCGCTACAAAGTATCACTGATGACATTTCAAATTTGCATAGGAAAAAGATTAACTCTTGACTATTTACGCAAGCGACGCTCAGGTCATCTCAGTTTAATTATACTTAGATGCTTGTGTTAACTTGCAATTTTAAAACATCATGGAAGTAGTACTCAGGTCATCTTGGTCTAAAATATGCCATCGATGCTTGTACTCACTTTCAACATTTTAAAGGCCCAATGATGATAAAAAGAGTGAAAAATTGGTTAATATAAATGAAAAATTTTGAAAACAAGATTTGCATTGTTAAGTTATACTGCATTCATGTTAGTATTGCATGTGTATTTATGGGGTTTTTCAATGCTGAAACAATTCCACAATGGTGTCATCTCTATTATTAATGGATTGAGTACATTTGGACAATAATAAAAAACACAACATTCTCATTTAGTGGCACATCAGTTGCATCATCATTTACATATCTTGGAAAACATTCTTATTTCATCTACATCCATACATTCCATCATGATATTTGCATCAGAAAATACAAAATAAAGGACATACATTGCATATCATTTTCAACATCATGTCATCCACTACGCTTAAATAAGTGAGTCTCTTCAGATTTCCAAGAAAGTTGGGAAATATGTTAGAGTTATGAAGCTTATAAGATCAATCTACTATAATCTTCCCACAACTTTTGGAAGTTGGACAGACTCACTTATTCAAGCTTAAGGCATTGAGCATTTGCACTCATAATCATTACATCACATTGTATCATAATAATAAATCACATCACATTGCATAATCATAATTCATTCATCACATTGCATAATCATTATCATCATCTAGAAATTAAATAAAGTCACAACATTGCATATCATAATAGGGAAATCAAGTGCATGTCAACATTTAGATCATAATCACCACTGCATATCATATATCATAAAAAATGTCATAAATGTCCACGTGTACAAGGATATCCAAAAAGTAGGATGAGATACATCAAAATCCAAAAAGGCACTATATCATGGGAATCATGTCCTCAATATCACAAAAAGGTGTATACACAATGTCCAAGGAACATCAAAAAATGCTATGTTGAACTCCCACCAGATGCTATTGCTCTCATGGAACTAGTACCCCCTCTACCTAACGGACCTGTACGTGGATCTCTCCTATCTCTAGGAAATGGCTGTGACACCCATGCTAGTAGTCCAAGAATGAGATATGAGAGAACGAGACTGTAAAAAACTCTCTTGTCGCTCAGGAGGAACCAACTCATGATATTTACCTCTATAAAACTGCAACTCCTGAGAAATGTGTCAGATCTCTCTAAAGAAATCTGCTATACCTATAGATGGTGCCGTCTGCTGTATCCTCTCAACAATGGCCTTAGCCTGCTCTGTTCAGTGTCTGAAGGCATCCATCTCTGACGTAAGTATGATCATCTGTGCCTGCAACTATTGTATCTGCTACCTATCTATCCCTCTATCAGTCCACAAAATATCAATTTGTGCCCGACATTGTCCTAACTCATCCTAAAGGGACACAATCTGTGCTCGAGCCTGCGCTATCTCACTGTGATGTGAGGGTATCCCAATCCGAATCCTCGGAAGCACTGCCTGAGCTACGATGACACTCCTCCTGTGCCTCAGAACTACAAAATCTAATAGATGAATGTCATCTACCCCAACATCATCACCCACTGCACCACCATCACTCTCCCTAGGATCATCACCTCTGTAAGCACCCTCTGCACCACCCTCATCACCTCTGCAAACACCATCCTCACCACCCTCGTCCTCTCCTCCATCTCCATCAACTAGTGGTACTGGCTCCTCTGGATGAGTAAACCTAGGAAAGGGATGCATGTGGAAGAACTCTTAATAATCCTCGATCATCCTGACGTCTGTAATATATAGAGCATAATCTCATCAACCAAGGGTCAAGGTATAATACTCTATACAGGCTGTCTCATATGATACACATGGGCCCCACTCTAAAACATCCTATCGTCAACGTGCATAATGGGCAACTCCCAGGGGCATCCCCTAAACCCATCCAAACTATTGACATACTCACAAATACAAGTAGTGCTCAAGAATAGTAGGTGTCCGCCTAATCAAATAGTGGGATAATAACATATATGGCATCTCCAGCTGATCCTTTGGCCACTGCTCACAATCTAAGTATGGCTGCCATGCGACAGTCTCCAAATCATCCAAAACACACCTCCAATAAGCAATCTTTCCTAGCTTATGCAGGACATGTGGACCACTATAACTAAAAACATAGGATCTTGCGGGAGGTCGATGTCTCTCTCCCATGGGCCAAGTGATGGCTATATGCTCCCATGCCCAAGTCTGCAGTAATGTGACACCACATGACAAACTCATCGCCCCGTAATAGACAACCTCATGCAAATCTCGATATAAGTGGGATAGCATATAGGAACCCCAAGCATACCTTGTGCCATCAAGTGTCATCCTCAATAGCACACGACCCCAACTTGTCAAAAATCCCTTTGACCTGCGATTAGGACAAAGGAATCCACCAATGAATCTAGAAATAACACATAGAAAAGGAGCATATCTGTTGATCATCTATGTCCAAGGGATCCATTGGCCCATAAAATACTCATCTTGACATAATCTACGCAATGCAGCTATCCCACCTTGCTCTCTCTTATCATACACTACTATCTCTCCCATCACTAGGATCTGTAGAATACGATAGACATCCTCAGGAGTCATGGTCATCTCTCCGGTCGGTAAATGAAATGTGTTATGATCACTGTGCAATATCTCTGCGAAAGGTGTTAATAAACCTTTGTTGATTCTATATTGTGGAATGTCTAAAAAGGAAGTCAACCCACAATGGGAGATAATCTCTAAGTTGGCTGATGACAACTGGTGGACCATGTTCTAGGTCTTCGAGAATCACTCCCGAGACTGGAGTACATCTCCATCTCCCTAATCATGAATACAAATCAGCTAATTAATGTCATGCTCACTCAAAATCATCAGTCAATCAAAATAATGTGCAGTCATTCAAATCCACTCAATCAGAATAACCAAAATCTTGATCAATCCTACCCATTGTTCCTCGCCTATCATGAGGATGATCTGCTATCAATCCTACCCATCGTTCCTTGCCTTTAATTTGGATGATCTGCTATCAATCCTATCATCATTCCTCACCTATCATGAGGATGATATGCTATCAATCTTACCCATAGTTCCTCGCCTATCATGAGGACGATCTGCTATCAAACCTACCCATCGTTCCTTGCCTATCATGAGGACGATATGCTATCAATCCTATCATCGTTCCTCTCCTATCATGAGGACAATATGCTATCAATCTTACCCATCATTCCTCGCCTATCATGAGGACAATCTGCTATCAATCAACCCATCGTTCCTCGCCTACCATGAGGACTATACACTATCAATCCTATTATCGTTCCTCGCCTATCATGAGGATGATACAACACTGGTTCTATCATTTGATTCTCGCTTATCATGAGATCAAATCATCACACAAAACATCAATCAAATACTGCACATACCACAATCTGACTGAAATCAATCAAAAACATGACAAAACGACGACTCCTAGGCTTCAAGAACATCTTGTGAACGTCACCTCAAAGGCTTTCCATAATCACACCCCGCAAAATGGGTCAAATGACAAGCTAAACCACTTCAAATCACCAAAAATGACAACTTTCCAAGGCAACAAGAGGCACCATTTGGGACCCCAAAGTCGCCAAAATAGAGTATGCAACTCAAAACAAGGTTTTCAAGGATTACAAGAGGCACCACTTGGGACCCCAAAGGTGCCAAAACTCTAAAAAGGCTCAAAAACATCAATTTTAACCTTGCAAGAGGCGCCATTTGGGACCCTAAAGGTGCCAAAACTCTTAAAACACCTGAAAACTTGAATTTCAAGCTTACAAGAAGCGTCATTTGGGACCCCAAAGGTGCCAAAACTCTTAAACATGCTCAAAAACACTCAGAAACGACAAAAACATCCCCCGAAAGTGCATCAATAGCATACCATAAGCTACAACATCTATCTATGACATTCAAAATGCTTCTAAAAGGTAAGAAAATGACTAACAAAGAGGTTTCTCATAAGGCGTACTATAGGTCTAGAGGCAGCAGGCTGATCAGGTTGGCGAAGACGCTTGAAACAATGCTTCTAGTATGGGATCACCATCTTCCTCTAAGCTCTCCACTCTTCAACTTCTCTAAACTCAAAATGTGCAAATGAATCCCATTTTACCCATTTTCACCTTTTTGGGGTAAAATGGAGGGAATTATGGTGGGATTTATTTCCCATTTTTACCACAAAGGAGGGGTAATTAATCAACACTATTCAAAGAAAGAGCTTGCAATGAACTTTCGAGAGATAAATCATCTCTGACATCAAACCTTCACCAAATCGACATTGGATCATTATTGCATCATCACAACACTTATCACATCATTCAACACTTCATTTTCTCATCCTTGTATTCATCAATTTATCTCTCAAGGGGGCATAATATCCATGAATACCTGAAATTCAAAATCTAGGGCATCGAAATCTCGCATCATCTGAACATCAACATCAAAATCTTCTTTGAAGTAACGTGTAAACACATCACTTCAAAGAGGGGAAAAATGTATACACGTGAAACTGGTCATCACATTCAATTAATTAAATACAACCTATTTGATTAATTATTCAACTACATATAAATAAGGTCTTACTTTATTTATTGCATTGTTGATTGCTGCTCAACAGCTTAAAAACTGGGAAGGCTGACGAAAATTCTGACCAAAGTTCACACATATAGCCTATCGGCTAAAAGTTTTCATATAGAGGAAATCATTGCAAAGCAATAAATATTATTTCATTTATGGTTTCCATATAGAGGAGATGGTTGCAAAGAAATTAAATAGTACAATAACAACATTGTTTCATATATGCTTTCCATATAGTGCCGATGACCACAATAATATTTAGAGTTCTAAAGTTACCAAAGCAATTGAACAATTTATGTTATTTTCCATAAGGAATTGTTGACTGTTGTTCTATAGCTTTACCTGCTATCAAGATTGTGAGCCACCATTGTGACAAGTGTTTTTGCAAACAACATACATACATATGCACACCCAAACTTGCCAATACATGTGAAAAGAAATATAGATAAGTTTAAATGTATATATATGTGTATGTTGCCTGAGCGGAGGAAATAAACATAACTTGGCACAAATGGTCACAACAACATTGTTTCATGTATGGGTTCCATTTATTGGTGATGGTTGCAATAATACCTTGCATTTAAAACTTACCAAAGTAATTAAGCAGTTTATGTTATTTTCAATAAGGCATTGTTTAGTGCTGGGCTATAGATTGAGCTGCACAACATACACACTAAACATTATAGCCAAGAACCATACAATATCCATATGCAACATGAAGTTATGATAAGACATGTAAAAGTAGTAGGGAGAAAATTTAAGAAGCATTAGATGCATATACAAACATACACACTCACACATACAAATGCATTATAGACACATATCTACACAAAACTCTATCAAGATATTGTATGCACTGAGAACATTCAAAATAACATTAGGATGAAATAAATCAAATGAAAAAATTCCAATTACATTCTGCATTTTAATCTTGTGCAACGACAAATTTTAACAAGCTGGACTCAAGCAAAATCACAAAAGCGTTGCACAGGCTATAGAGAATAGTTATCATTGAACATTACATAGAAAATATTATAACAAAAATAAATTTTTATGCAAATCTAAGAAAATAGAAGATAACAATATGTGACGTGCCTTTATGAATGCAAAGGAAGGACAAAATTTAATAGCCATGGATTCAATGGAGCCAACATTATAACTAACAACAATTGTGGAGAGATAAGAGTATGTGGCAATTGAAATAGACAAGAAGCAAATAACTATATTGATATTAAAAACAAGTCACAAATACATATAAAGATTGAAGTTTGCATGCATATACACATACAAATCCATTATAGACATATATATATCTACACACATCTGTATCAAAATATTCTATGTACTCAGAAAATTGAATTACATGCATATATATTTATGTATATGCATATGTAAATGTATACATGCATACAACCATGTCCACAAGTATATATAAGAACAACTGTAAATACTGATACATGTGTTAAATAGGGCGACATAACTATATAACCAAACAACATAGAATAAAATGAGGAACATACACTTAAAGCGAAACAAAACTACAAGTGACATAGACAATACAAAAGAAAAGAAGTGTATCTTTTTTTGTTAAACATTACAAGTTATAGTCCATTGTCTTAATATATAACTAGTTAAACGAGCAACAAAGCAACAACAACAAAAAGGAAAGGTCTTCTGATGTGACAAGAAATCCAAAGAAAGAAAAGGAAACAGATGTCCAGTGAAAAAAAACTATAACAAATATTGAAAGTCACAATTTGGCATGGTTGTTTGGCATTCAAGGCAGTATGACAATTATCTCTGGAGAGTCTTGCACGACAAGGAAAATTGTAGACAAATCTGACAACAACAACTTGCACCCAGCATCAAAGTTAATTCTTGCAACTTTGACTATTGTTGTTTTAAGCCTTCTTTCTGAATTATAGGTCTGAGTTTTAATAAGCACAGTGAAAACAACTGAGGTGTAGGTTGTTGGAAACAAGCAACATTGAGAGGGGGCTGAATCAGTGTTGTGCAGAAAAATGAATTTAATATTATGATCTTTAACCCACTTAAAGAATTCAACCAAAAGATATATACATAAATAGAAAAAAACAACCACAACACCATAACACAAGGATTTTTACGTCGAAACCCTATTAAGGGAAAAACCACGGTGGATGGCCAATCCACAATATAATCTGAGTATACTCAAAAGAAAGATTACAAAAGGCAATGCACTTGCATTCAGGCACACTCCCTAGAGCTCACTGCTCAAAATAGAAAGGATCACTTCCTTACAATGATTTGGATTAGATCCAAGTGAATGAATTGAGAGAATAACATCTACATATGCTTGATTATAATTCTGGTTAAGCTCAGTAGTCGATCTTCTATCCTTCTGACTGATTCTGCAATTCTGCTCTGCTCTGCACAAACTCGTACTACAAAATATTTAATGCACAATTGAAACTGTGCATAATAACTCAATCAACCTTATGATAATCACAACACATATCAACACTCTTATGCACTCACAAAATGATATAATTGATCATTTATATATATCTACAACTAAGAATTTAGTCGCAATAAGTCAGCCTTAATAAAACTTAGAAATATTCACAACTGTCGGCTTAAACCATAATTAATATTTAATGCGCATACACAATGGTCATCTGAAACTTAGCTTGGACCCAAAACAAAATGTTTGAACACAAAAACATTTGAATAAACATTCCTTGAATGTCCACAACACGATATACCAACTGAGTTGGCCATAAAACATAGATGATCAGAAAGATATCCAACCGTATCTCCATACTTACTCATAACTTGGTACGAGGCACTGCGATTTCTGAATAACACAAGAAATACATTAATTGACCTCCCATAAGATCCACAACTCAAAATAACAACAAAAAATCTACATGAGAATCGAAGAACACAAAACTGTCGGATGCTCTGTTCTTCCTGACTATCCTCAATTTGTCTGCTGGTAGGAGCAAATGATGATGTACAGATCCAATCATAGACTAGGGTTTCCATCAATGGAAACACTTGAAAATATTTGTAGTGTCTCTTTCCAACAATCTCCCTCTTTGGCATTGATGGCAACACTTAGTGAAAAATGACTAAGTGTCAGATTAGTAACACCAAGAACTACACTGCCACTTCAAAAACTCCAAAAAGAAGCTTCAACCTTAGCTCAGAAATGCAACTTCCCCTAAGATGATTACACATTTTTCACTGCAAAACTCTCCCCCTTTGACATCAATGGCAAGAATTGGGGAACCAAAAAGATAACAAAATTTCAAAACTGTACAGGCATGATCTGGTAACTTACATAAATTGGAAAATATCTGCAAAATCTCTCTTCAACATGCTCAAATTGGTGTCCCAAATCCTTTTGAAACTCTCTAGAATTGTTATGTGATCACAAACTAAATAAGATTGGGCTTCTATAGTTTCAATATTTACTGGGTCACGAGCTTCCATAGCATCTTTGGCCTCTTTTAATGCTTTTACCATTATTTCAATCTTTAGACCAATTAGTCATCTGAGCTCACTTGTTCTTCCTAAAATCCTTTCATTTTCACGCTTCAAACTCCTTATTTTGTCAAGCAAAGATATTACTTGACCTTCTTGCTCACCAACATTACCGACTAATAGATCAAAAACATTAGAAATGGTAGCCAGCTATTTTTCAGGATCCTTCACTTTCTTCTCATTGGCATCAGTGAATTTTGACTTTTCCACCTTTAGATAGAGCATATTGAATATTTCTCACACAGGTGGCTAACAAAGTTTTATCTTTTGCAATCAGTTCTTTCAATCCACCAAATCTCTTTTCCTTAAACTCCATCTGCACTTTAATCATAGCTACAGAATTTGTGATCTTCATTAGCTCACCGAAAGAGGAACCAAACAGATCCTTGACATGAGTAGGCATTAATTTCTCTAGAACTCCAAATGCAAGACTTAGTAATTCACTATCCTGTATGTGAGATTTTAGAATCTTGTCACTAGCCTTAGCTTGTGTAATCGATGTGACCTTCATCATCTGAATAGGGGAAAAATTTGATAGATTGATTAAGCCTTCAACCAATTTAGGATCAAATTCTTCCTATTATTCCATTAGAGATTTCTTCACTGTCTCGGCAGTGTCTCTTGCCTCCACTCTAATTTCCTTGACTTGAACTTTTTCTTCTTCAACCTTGGGTTCTTCAAAGACTATTTCCGAATTTCCTTTAGGAACTTCAACTTCTTCATTTTGTACCTCCTTCTCCTCAGCTAATACCACCTTAGGAACTTCAGTTTCCATAGGTATTTCTATATTTTCCACATCAAGAGGAATCTGATTATCCTCAGCATCTTCATTCAACTTCTCATTTTTAGTAATCACTTCTTCAACATTAATCTTATTCTTTGATAGAAATGCTTCCAAAATTTTCTTGGTTTCACTAACAACAACATCAATTTCACCGATCATAAGTTTATTCACCCTTATTTTTCTTTTAAAATCCTTCTTGGCATTTTCTAGGAGTGAATTCATCTCCTTGATTGACATTTCTGGACATAGATCTACAATAATTCTTTTTCTCATATTCTCTTCTTCTGTTCAGGCACTTAATCTTCTAGACTCCAAGACTTCAGATAGACTCTTTGGAAAACTAGATATAATTTCAATAAGAGCTTTATTGAAAATATTCATATGTTTAATTGTGGCTTCTTCAAGAATTCTTTGACCGGATTTATCAAACATTCCATACCAATCATAGAGGGGCTTGAGGTTTCCATCCTTAACAACAACATTCTCAACTTCCTCAAATGACATACCAGGTTTGACAAATTTTTCCTTCCTCTTTGCCTTTTCTTCTTCACCAGAAGATTTTTTCTTGGTTAACTTTGTAGCCTGAGTGCCGGTAGCCTTCATTTCTATCACATACTCATCTGTATCAGTCTCCTCATCTTCTGTAATGGCTTCATAGGTTCTTGTGCTCTTGTTTTTCTTCCTTTTACTAGAAGCCTTATCTTGAGTTGGCTTGGCTATAGGAGTGGACAAGGATGGGGAACTCTTGGTAGATCTAGTGCGGGTAGAAGATACTGCCAGACTAGCAGATTCAGTTTTTACTGACTCTTTTCTTGCTTCAACCTCATCTCTCTTCCTTCTTAATTCTCTCAATTCTTCTACAAGTAAGCCCATGCTTTCTACAAACACTTCTACTTCTTTCCTCACTCTTCTGACTATCTTAGGCTTCTGCAATTGATCATGGAATTGCATGCTCTTTTTTGCATAGGTTCCAAACCTTTCTTCTACCAGATCCAGAGGCATGCTCAACAAGTGTTTTGCATACATCTTCAAAATGTTCTCCTCTACTTCATATCCCATAGGCATAATCCATATCATTCTAGGATCAACGACTTCCATATGGCATTGATCAATTTATACCATAAAAGAGATTGTATCTTTGTACTTTTCCACAATTGAGGTAGGAATTCTTTCTCTGGCATGCATCATATTCTAAATTTTTTTGAAGTACCCCTAGAGGGCAGTATTTCTAGTTTGACGATCACTGCTTCCAAACAATATATCTCTTATTTGCACACCTACAGGCTGATTATATTTCCAATGAAATTTTCCAACACCCAGAATCTCACTCATGAAATAAAATAACAAACACAATAGTAGATTACCATACTTAAAAGAGTTCATTTTGTCCTTCTTAATCTTACCCAGATTCTCCATCAGCTGACCTCTGAGCAGCTCACACAAGTCATAATCTGCATTCTCTTTTATCATTTGATAGGCTACATAAATGGCCATACCAGATATAGAATTATCCCAGATGAAGTGGTAGATCTTGTAGCCAATGACCATTGATGCAAATTTTACATCCACTTCAACAATATCTTCGATTGTCATTGCCCTTTTATCCCATTGTGCACCTGTTGCACTGGTAACCTTTTCATTCTTTACAGCTTACAAGACTGGAAGTCCACCAAAGGAATTTAGACATGTGACTGCGCTTATAGCCTCTTTTGTGATCTTAAAAGGTACATTCAACCACATGAACTCAACATGAACTCAACTTAAGATATATCACACCCATTCATTTTCCTCAAATATGGGAAATTTCATAAATTGTGCAAACTTCTTATCTTCTAGGGTTTTGTATTATGGCTTTATAGTAAATTCCTCTCAAATTATGTGATGGGAATACATATTCATCATTTGAGAGCTTCCTAATTATTCAACATTGACATGTACATAATCCCTAATATTCTTAGTATGAAATACTCCATACAATACAGATGAAAATGCACCTAGAGGCTCAGTCTCAACAAACTTATAAGGATGCCACTTGAACTTTGGATGTGGTCTATCCTTAGCCTCAACTACCAATGGAGTGGCCATATTTATAAATTCAAAAATTCACTAGTTTTTCGATAAGTACCTTTTCGTCGGATCAAAGTTTTGGTCGCAAAATCTTCTTCACACTTGAATCTCTCCACAATTCAACAAAGTTTGCTCCAGGGCTCTCCAAACTTCTTTTCTCCAAAATGAAAAGTGACAAATGAAGGATGAAAATGTTCTTTTATCATTTTCTCAACTAACCCTTTTTGTCACAATAAATGCTTTTACCCAAATTCATCCAGTTACCCTGTTTCCATGTACAAAGATAGATGATTCTTCTGCGGATCTCCAATAATGTATGATATTATCTCCTATTAGTTGAACAACACTTGAAATACATCTATGTACTCACTGGACTTATCCACATTCTGATGCCAATTATTGGCAGGGGGTTAGAAGATTTTCTTGACAACTCCCCCTAGGCCAAAGGCCTAAAACTAATTCCTGGAGGAATTACCAGAAGTAGATTCTGGTGCAGGCGTATTTCTTTCAATAGAGGGATCCTTCTTCACCCTTCTCTTCTGCATTTATCTCCTGATCACATCTGTAGTGACTTTGCCTTTTCCCTTAACATCCTACTGCATGTTTTGTTTTACCGGACCTCTTCTGATCACAAGTGTGGCCAAATTTGGTGTAGTGGTAACACACAACATTTCTCTATCCAGACCTATTGTTCCATTTATTTTTCCTTGATTTGCATTGGTTAGCAATATTCCCAAGTCTATTGCATGCATAGCATCTGACATCTCTATGAAAGTTGTTCATCATAATTCTACATTCACTTGATTTATGACCATACTTTTTGCAATTAAAGCACTGAACTGAGAATGCTGATCCTCTTGGATTCATCCTGCTTCTACACTGAGAAGCCATATGTCCAATTTTTTTGCAAGAAAAATAGTAGCCATTAAATCTTTGAGCGTTTGGTTGTTTTATCAGATTCCTTCTAGCTCCACTCATTTGATTTCCTTGCCTAAATCTCCCTTGTCCAAAATTCCTTTGTCCAAATCTGGAACTTTCTCCTTCTTCATAGCCAAGACCTCGCTTGTCACCATTAGTCCTCTGACCTTAAATTAGTTCATCAAGCTTGGCTGAGCTTGCTTTGAATTTCTCCTTGTACTCATTTGCAACTGTAAGTTCATTTATGAGATCATCAAGCTGTTTTCAAGCATTTCCTCATTGTTTTTAGATTGTTCCAATTCATTGTCCAATTGACTGCATTCTTTAGATTTTTCTTTCAAGGAGCAAGCTTTCTTCATTTTATTATCTTCAATTTCCTTGGTCATTTTCATCATGATGGATTCCATCTCATGCTTTAGGGAAAATTTCTCTTTGGAAAACTTTTCACATTCTTCTATTTTCTCCTTCAAGGCATGACTAAGTTGTTCATCTTCCACACTTCTATTCTTCTAGTTAAGCTAATCACATAGTTCCTTTCTTTTCTCCCTTGATTTTTTGATTTTGTCTTTCAATGACTGAATGAATTTCTCTGCATTCTCAAGATTTTCCTATAGTTCTCGGTTCTCAGATTTTGACTGGTCAAGATCATCTAGGGCCACAAAAAGTTGTTCTTGAAGACTGCTTGTATCCATTGAAAACAATTTCCAAGATCTCCTCAAGTTATTAGACTTCTTTCGAGGAACTAGCTTTGATAACAATTGTTGGAAACAAGCAACACTGAGAGGGGGGTGAATCAGTGTTGTGCAAAAAATTGAATTTAATATTTTGATATTTAACCCACTTAAAGGATTCAACCAAAAGATATATGCATAAAAAGAAAACAAACAACCACAACACCATAACACAAGGATTTTTACGTGGAAACCCTGTTAAGGGAAAAACCACGGTGGATGGACAATCCACAATATAATTTGAGTATACTCAAAAGAAAGATTACAAAAGGGAATGCACTTGCATTCAAGCACATTGTCTAGAGCTCATTGCTGAAAATAGAAAGGCTCATTGCATTACAATGATTTGGATTATATCCAAGAGAATGAACTGAGAGAATAACATCTACATATGCTTGATTACAATTCTGGTTAAGCTCAGTAGTTGATCTTCTGTCCTTCTGACTGATTCTGCAATTCTACTCTACTCTACACAAAATCACACTACAAAATCTTTAATGCACAATTGAAACTGTGCATAATCGATCAATTTCCCTTCTGATAATCTTAACACATATCAGCACTCTTATGCACTCACAAAATGATATAATTGATCATTTATATATATCTGATACTAAGAATTTAGTCACAACAAGTCGGCCTCAATAAAACTTAGAAATATTCACAACTGTTGACTTAAACCATAATTAATATTTAATGCACATCCACAATGGTCATCCACAACTTAGCTTGGATCCAAAACAAAATGTTCGAACACAAAAACATTCGAATAAACATTCCTTGAATGTCCGCAACATGATATACCAATTGAGTCGACCACAAAACACAGATGATAAAAAAGATATCCAATTGGATCTCCATACTTACACATAGCTTGGTACAAGACACTGAGATTTCTAGATAACACAAGAAATACATTAATTGATCTCCCATAAGATCCACAACTCAAAATAACAACATAAAATCTACATGAGAATCGAAGAACACAAAATTTCCGGATGCTCTATTCTTCCTGACTGTCCTCAATCTGTCTGCCGGTAGGAGAAAATGATGACATACGGATCCAATCACAGACTAGGGTTTCCATCAATGACAACACTTGAAAATATTTGCAGTGTCTCTTGCCAACATAGGTGACACCATTGATAACAGACTCAACAGTCATTGCAACAGAAGACTCATATTGCAACATGTAAAGCTCTTTTGCTGACATTTGCAATAAGCTTGTTGCAGCCTCATCAAAAGTAGTAGCCCAAATCTCGCCCGTGTGGTTTTCCATATTTAGCTACAACAAATACAAGCAAAAAATGGAAGACCACATGGGTGAGATTTTGGCTACTACTTTTGATGAGGCTGCAACAAGCTTATTTCAAAAGCAGTAGCCCAAATCTCGCCCGTGTGGTCTTCTGTGACTTCAAAACACAACATGATCTCTCAAATTTTTTGTACACACATTACCAATATGATAGCACAAGATTAATAAAAAAAAGGGTTCAATGATTCATATAACACTTAATATACAATTTATTATTTGATTTTTTTCATTTCATTTTTTTAATATTTCAATTTTTTTTTCTAGAGAAATCAACAATACAAGGAAAAATAAATAATAAAAAAAAGGCTTCAATGTTCCATATATGTTCACTTAATATGCAATATATCATTGCAAGAATTCCCTATTGAGGCTCAAACAAATAACAACTATTTTCCCAAAACAATAAGTATCGAGAAGAGTATCTATGTACATTGTTTACATCTACTTTGACATACATACATATCTACACACATGAAAACTTAATATTGTTTCATAAATGGCTCCCGATCTGTGGCGATGGTTGCAACACAATAAAATAGTCTATGTTGTTTTCCATAAGGCATTGTTAACTGTTGTTCTCTAGCTTTGGCTATATTGTTTCATTTTCGATACAAAATAAAATAGTAAATGTTATAGAGTTTATGTTGTTATCCAAAAGGCATTCTTGACTATCATTTCCACTCATTTTATTTCCCCTAAGTGCAAAAATCTACATATGTGATATTAGATGCAAATTTTTTTATTATAGAACACTTAAAATACAACTTATGATTCCAAGGATATCCCAACAGAATAAAGATAGGGATCACTATGTATCAATGTTCTTTGCATCCACTATGACATACATACATTCCTGCACATAGGGGAATACATTGTCCATCAGTGCGATCAAATGTCTGCACAATTTTTGATAAGGAATTGTTGGATGTCGTTCTATGGCTTTACCTACTATCACAACTATGAGCAAGAAGAGCAAGATTTTGTGAAGGTGCAAGTTTGATCATCCGTTGTCAAGCTATTGTCAAGCTGGGAGCAGGTTTTTTTTGCATTTTTCTGCATGAGGTGTTAGTTGCAAATGCAATACAAAAGTGTCGACTGTGATAATTTATTGCCCATTTTTTGTAGACGCTCAAGAAAGTTGGGATCAAAGAGAAAGAAAGCATAAAGAGGTACACTTGAACCAAGCAAGAAGAGGTGCAATTTGAAAAAAACCCTTTGTATTTCCAGTTGTTCTTATATATACTTGTGGACATGGTTGTATGCATGTATACATCTACATATACATATACACAAACATATATGCATGCAATTCAATGTTCTCAGTGCATACAACATCTTGTTATAGTTGTGTGTAGAAAAATGTGTTTGTAATGCATTTGTATGTGTGAGTGTGTATGTGTGTACATGCATTTTCTACATATATCTTTCAAGTAATGTGTCTATGGATATATAGATATGTCCAATTTTTAATATCAATATAGTTATTTGCTTCTTGTTTGTCTCAATTGCCACATAATATTATATCTCCACAATTTCTATTCACTATTTTGAATGTTTATATGTATGTGTGGTTGTGTATGTTCCTATATGCATTTTCCACATGTATTGCTAAAGCCACAACTCAACAATCACCAATGCCCTATGGAAAATACTGTAGACTATCACCACAGGCCACACAAAAATAACCAACAATGCCTTAATGAGAAGAGCATGAAAAGTTTTATTACTTTGCAACCATTTCCAATAGACAAAAACCATACAACAAACACAAAAGTATTTCTTTCTTTTGTTGCGTTTCATTTTTTTTTCCTATGTACAAATATGTATGTATGCAAAATAAGATGTAGACAACATTCATATTTAAACTCGTCCCCTTGTTTATTGCTTTACTAGGATAGTTGTTATTTGTTTCATCCTCAAGAGGAATTATTACAATAATAGGCTTCATATTAATCATAATAAGAAACATTGCTTGCCACATACATTGTGCTGAAAAGCTTTTTGAAGTTAGGAAAATAGCATAAACTGTTTTATTACTTCAACTCTTGCTATATTGTTTCATATTTGATTTGCAATACAATAGTAAATGTTATAGAATTAATGTTGTCCATAAGGAATTGTTGACTGTTGGTCTATAGATTTGGCTATATTGTTTCCTTTCCGATAAGATGTTGTTGAAAAATAGAATTTGCTAGGTTGTTGTTGAAACTAATATTGTTTTATTTAAGGCGTGAGTTTGTATGTCTATATATGCATTTTCTACATGTATCTTTGAGGTGATGCATTTAACTTATTGATATTTGAGCTATTTATACGTCCTTCACCTTTTTGTTTGCTAGCCATTTGGGAGTAACCTATGTGTTATAGAAAAATGGTTCCAGTTTTCAGATGTGTCAACATTGCCATGTGCTTTCTTCTTTATATTAAGCAGAAATCTAATTTTGTTTGCTTCTTGCTACAACACCTTATCAAAAATGAAACATTATAGCCTTTTCAACAGTCTCTTATCATAAATGAAATAGTATACCCTAACCTAGAGAACAATAATCAGCAATGCCTTATGGAATCAATGTTGTTTGCATCTACTATGACATACATACATATCTGTGCATAGGGGACATACATTGTCCATCACTTTGATCAATAGTGCCATTACCAAGACTGCTGTATTGCTTTTGGAAAGCGGGAAGAGATGCATTTGAAGCAAGTGGGAAGAGGTGTGAGTGGAGGTGCATATTGGAAAAACCCTTTCTAGAGTATTTCAAAAAATAGTTCATGTTATTTTCCATAGGCCATTGTTCATTGCTGTTCTCTAGCTTAGGGTATATTGTTTCATTTATGCTCTCTATGTAGCTGTGATGGTTGGAAGGCAATATTATTTGTTTTTTGCGTTGGATTATTACTGTGAATTGTTGTGTTTTGTGCTTTTTTTTTCATCTGGGTCACTCTTGAAAGCAATATACTTTCGAAAATAGTTTATGTTATTTTCCATAGGCCATTGTTGATTATTGTTCTCTAGCTTAGGGTATATTGTTTCATTTATGGTTTCTGTGTATCCACGATGGTTGGAAGGAAATATTGTTTGTTTTTTGAATTAGATTGTTATTGTGAATTGTTGTGTTTTTGTGGGTTTTTTCATCTAGGTCATTGTTGAAACCAATACAGTTTCATTTATGGTTTGCATTTTGTGGTGAAGGTTTTCAATGGGTTTGTCACTGTGAGTTTTTGATTGTTGTATGGTTTTCGTGTAGTGGCAATGGTTGTAAGTAACACCTGCCATTTAAAACCTTAGAAAACATAGCGAATGTCTGCGAAATTTTCAACAAGGCATTGTTGGGTATGGTTATGTGGATTTACCTTCTATCAGAGGTGTAAGTGAGGAGGGAAAGCTTTTGTGAACATGCAAGTGCAATTATCTATTGTGGAATTTTTGTGAAGGTGGTTGGAGCTTATTTTGTGTTTTTTGCATGGCACAATGATTGCAAAAGCAATGATTTTGTTTTGCAAATATTGGCATAGATTTTGTTTTACAAGAATATGTAGGCATTGCATGCCCTGGATGCATTTGTAGGAATCTATTACACAAATATATATACACAGAAAAAGTATGTGTGGGAATGTAATGATATACAGTTTATGTTGATTTCCATAGGGCATTGTTGGTTTGCATGTGGTGCTGATGGTTACAAGGAAAACACTGATGAACAATTCCATGTGCAAATTTGGATATATGTCTTAGCAGTTGCAAACAACATTGATACATACTGAAACATTGTTGGAATAATAAGCCGTATTTTGAGTGTTATATCAAACATTAATGCCACCATCTCTATAGAAATTCTTCCTTAAATAACTTCTAAAAGATTTTCAACACATTGTATGTGGAAAAATGTTTCTTATTATGCTTAATATAAAGCCAAGTATATATGAACGTTGTCTACATCTAATTTTACATACATACATATGTGCACACAGGAAAAGAAAAATGAAACACTACATCAGATGGAAAAACCCGTAGAGCACAAAAATTCACAGTAACAAACCCATCCAAAACCATCACCACAAAAGGAGAACCATAAATTAAACAATATTCATTTCAAAAAACAATATAGTCTTTTGTAGAGTACAATCAACAATGCATATATATGTGCATCTAACTTTATATATATATATATATCGGTGTAGCTTTTGTTTTGCAACTGCATATATATGAATTGCATGCGTTAAATACACCTTTTTAGTTATTATTTCTTTCAGCCTCAAAAAAGGAGTTGTTAGAATGATAGATGGTATAGTAAGTGTAATAAGGAAGATTGATTTCACCATTGATCAAAGTGGTGGACGATGGATGTTCTTTCTCGAGGGTTTGGTGAGAGCCCATGAGGCTCCATGACCCAATATGGTAGGGTCAAGAGCATGCCTCATTTTGTTGTGTTTGATTTTATATTTCCTATGTGCAGACCTGTGTGTTTTTGACATTAGATGCAAACAACATTCATATGTTTGAAGATCACTTATGGATATATCTATGTAACAACCTATGACGATCCATGACCTAATATGGTAGGGCGGAGAGAAGGATTTCTTTTGTTGCATTTCATTTTATTTTCCCTTTGTGCAGATATGTATTTGTGTAAAATTAGATGCAGACAACATTTATATGCACAACAACCTCTATATTAACTATAATAAAAAACATCGATATCTCCATTGATTACGGTGGTGGACAATGTATTTTGGTCTGCCACTATAATCAATAGTGAGACCAATGTTTCATCTCACAGTTAATATAAAACATGCCATTCTAAGAAATCCTTATTAAAGCGTAGACAAATAAGAACTATCCTTAAAGACACACAAAAATAGCTAAGAATGCCTTAACAAGAAGAACATGAGCTGATTTATTACTTTGCAACCATCGCCACTACCCAAAAACCATAAATCAAATAATTTATTCAAGGCCACAGAAGAACAATCAACAATGCCATATGGAAAATAACATAAACTATTTTATTACTTCAACAAGTATTAAATGTAAGATCTGGAAAACCGTAATGCAACATATCAACCAATAAGAGAAATAGGTATGTACCTTTGAGTCATTCTATTATGCAATAATTGAATTGTGAACATATTATTATAAGTAAAACTAATAATATCATCTTGATTGAACCTTAAGGTCTTTATTATGAAATTCCATGACTAAATCTTTGACTCTCAACACCTTGTTATGCTAATTAAGTATCATATGAACCATGAGTGGAATCCATTTTAATAAGATTTATATATTAAACAAAAAATTATTTAGAAAGGAAACAAAACATTCATATTTATTCTTTTGAGAAGATAGTTGTTTTTGAAATAAAAAGCAGCAAAACAAGGGTGCTGACCCATAAGTACAAGGAAACAAAGGCCATCCAGTGAAAGCACACTAACAACACAGTGACAATAGATAGAAAGCCATCACCCACATCACATCATCAAAAAAATAAAAAGTAACAGTAATCGTAGGATAAAAAAGTTCTTCATGCAAGCATGAAACCAACCAAATAAGTCCAAAGACCACCAGGGGTCCACCAAGTTCAGCAAAAAAAAAAAAAACAAGACATAGAAATAAACAAGAAAAAATAGGCCCAATGGCCTAATTCTTTTCCTTCTTGCCAGACATATCTTGTATAGCCGTCGCCCAATCCACCGTGAGGGACTTGAGCAACTCTTTGAAACCAACATCATCTTCAGCATCATCCACAGAATTGTCCTTCTGCAGCAAGCAAAGGCTGGTGGCCGACCTATGCATGACCCTCAGGGAAAATTGAGACACCTCCTGGACCTTCTTTTCCAACCTCTCTAATCTCCCCTTCAACTTTCCAACTTCTTCGCAAGCTTGATCTTTTTCCTTGTGATCTTCTTACAAGGGGGATTTTCCTTTAACCGCATCAGAGGACCAGGGGTAATTTCCAACACATTGTCACTAGAAGGGCCCTTCTTCAAACTTTCTGACACATGGGATGCGCTATTCACCGACACCGATTGGCCATCCCCACCCGCCACCATTTCCTCATGACTTTCACTGTCACTCTCAAGATCCTTGTCTGAATCAGAGGCTTCCTTAAGGCTTCCCACCTTGTCCTGCTTACGAACCAATCTATGAGATCGACGGGGGGTGTTAGCTTCTTCAGTAATCTCAATGTCAGAATCAATTTGATGGTAGACTTTAGCTTTCTTAGAGGCTTTAGCCTTAGGGCGTAGGGTAGGGGCAAGCCACTTTCTTTCCCTATCTGTAACCCCCGGGCCCATACCAGGGAAGTGCCATGGGGATGGGATTTCAAGGCAAGATTCTTGAGGAATTTTTTGTTACTTGGGCCCAACGTGTCCAAAATACTAGCAGAGGGGGGAGTAAAGGAAACCAGGGTTTCGTCAAGAGCAGGGAGAGACTGGACTTCTTGCACAGTGATAGGCCGAGCAGGGAAAAGTGCCATATGGAAATGATAAAGCCTAGACATAAGGCCCTGGTGAAGGATAGTATAATTCTTTCCAGAAATATAGGCTTCATTAAACTCTACAACAGTGCTATCAAGAGCATGATACAGGAAGAAAGGAATAAAAATATGCAGATGGTTCCTAAGGTAGTTGAGGAAATTAAAGTGGTAATAATAGTGGACCCCATACCTTCCTTCCAACGTGAAATATTTCATGATCACCAAACAGACTTTATCCCATGGCTCCGACAGCGCCTCACGGTCAAAGCCACCCCGCGACTTGACAGGTTTCTCATCACTGTGAAAACCCTGATTCAGACTAACCTAGGTCTAGTACTTTCATAGTTTTCTTCCAAGTTCGGCCACTATTCAGGAGCCCAGTAACTCTAGCAATAACCTCCTTAGAAACTTCGAAGGAAATACCACCGATGGTGACCCCACCCTCATTCCACGAGGTGAAAAACTTATGAGACAAGCCCTCATCGTGACCAGTCATGGCCTCCATATATTGCATAATTTTTCCCTCTTTACAAATGTGCCAAATAGTGGCATCCGCCTTCCACTCGTCACACCTGTCTAGCTCCACACGCACTCTATCTCCACCCATAGAGCCCACACTAAAGACACCGACGACCAGAACAGGGGAACTAGGGCAGAAGAGTTGGTAGTCAATTCTAGAAGCATCGAGAGGGAAAAGGCCAGCGAAAAGTGACCATAAAAGTAAAAAATAGAGGCAATAAATGTGACTTCTCACAACCCACGCAAGGGCTGTAGGTCCCTCGTGCGAATCACCCACAGCATGTAAGGGCATGATATCGGCGTAGTACTTAGCCGTCACAAAAAATATCATGAAATCCGCAAGCTTAAAAAGTTGAACACAAAAATTTAGGGGGTTCAAAAAATGATGACACCATCGGTCAGTGAGGATAGAAAGATTTTCCATATCACCAACCCACAAGAGGTCGTACAAGCCATTAGAAAAACATATGAAAGCCATCACCTCACATAATGACCAATTATTCAAAAGCCAGCTCCTGCCAAAAATTCCAACCAAAGTTAGAAGGAGCTCAGCTAAAATAAGTAAGCACCATCTAGGACTCAACATTTAGATGTTTGAGATCTTCCTTTAAACACACCAGAGCCAAGGGGGGGCAAAGAAACCTCATTTCGCCAACACCTAAGCCCTTCAATATCAAGACCCGCTGCCACCAAGCTGTCAGCAGTCACATTCCCTTCTCTGAAGACATGCTGGATAGAAAAGTCATGAAGAGCATTTAGGAGAGGGAAAATGTCCTCCAGAATACCTTTTAGGGACCATCCCACTTTCATCTTCCCTTTAGTGGCTTCCACAATTATCATTGAGTCATTTTTGATTTTCAAAGTCTGGACACCAAGTGACAACACAATCTTAAGACCCCAGAGGAGAGCCATGCCTTCAGCCTGGTTATTAGTATGATCGCTCAATTTCCCTGCATAGGCAGCAACCAAGCTGTCAGAATGGTCCTTGATTATACCTCCAGCAGCTGACATCCCTCCCCTAGCCACCCCATCAAAGTTAAGCTTAACCCAGGGGTTTAGGGTTTCTCCATCTAGTATGCTTCCTGATAATTGATTTGGAGTTGTCAAATCTCAGGACCTCATTGGGTAAATTCTGGGCAGTAGCAATGTTTCTATCCCAAGTAGTCTGGGGATTAGTAGGCATCTTCCATTTACATGTTGAGATATTATCTAGGAGCAGCTTATTAAGGATTATCAGCAGACCATCCACATTGTTTTCCTTTTCTCTGAAAATCCTGTTATTCCTTTCTTTCCACAGGCACCAGCAGATGTGGGGTGGAATAAGTTGCCAGAGCAGTTTAATTAATGGATGATTGGAGGGGCATTTCTAATTTAAGATGAATTGGTGGATATCTCTATTAAAAACCCAAGAGATGTTTAGTCTCTGTAAAAAATTCTTCCAGACCAGGGTAGCAAACTGGCAGTGAATAAAAAGATGGGGGATGGTTTCTTCTTCCCTTCTGCAAAGAGTACACCAATTAGGGAATTGAAAGCCCCTCTTGACAAGGTTATCAATAGTTAAAATTTTCCCATGCATGGAGGTCCACCAGAAGAAGTTTGTTTTAGGGATGAGCTGATGAAACCATACCTTCCTGCAACACTGCACGTCACCACCAAACTTGAGAAGTAGCAGATAAGCAGACTTAATAGTGAACTCCCCAGTGTGATTCTTTGACCAGAAAATTTTGTCCTCCTTAGGAAATAGAGGGAGTCTAGCCATTTTCAAAATCTCTTGAAGCTCCATAACCTTTGGCAGAAGGTTAGGCCAATGTAAGAAAGACAACTTCAAAGTTTTCCATCTAGCTCTGGGTGAGGTATAATCAGAAATGTAAGTACCAATGAGATTTTTAGCGTGTTCCCTTAATATATTAAAGTGATTGTCAGCAAAGGGTCTGCTCCCAATCCAATTGTCCTCCCAAAACCTAATTGATCTCCCATTACCAATTTTCCATCTGACCCCTTCCTTCAAGAGGGATCTACTCTTAAGGATATTGTTCCAAATCTTAGAGCCCGGAGGAAGATCAATCAGGTCCAAAGCTCTAAAAAAATGTCTTTGATTAAGGTATTTAGCCTTCATTATATTACACCATTCTGCCCTTTCTTGTACCAAACTCCAGCCATTCTTGGCAATAAGGGCTTTGTTCAAATTAGTAATCTTCCTGTTCCCTAGGCCCCCTTGACATTTGGGGTGACAGATAGTGTCCCAATTTACCAGGGCAAGTCTTTTCTTTTCCTCCATTCCCATCCAGAGAAAGGACCTTTGAATTCTTTCCAACTTTTCAGCCATGGAGCCTAAAATCCTAAAGAGAGAGAGAAAGTAGACCGAAATTCCTTGAAGGGAGGCTTTAAGAAGTTGGAGTTTACCAGCATTACTAAGAAGCTGGCCTTTCCAACCAACAAGTTTACTTTGCATTCTCTCCAAAATACCATTCCAAAAGTTGTGTGACACCTCCTTAACAGTAAACGATAGACCCAAGTAGATACCTGGAAGAGAACCACTAAGGCAACCCAGGATGGCTAAAATCTTAGCTTGGAGATCAACTCTCATGTTGAAGAAATAGACACTGCTTTTGTTATAATTTATACATTGGCCAAAAGCACAAGCATAATCCTACAGGAAGCATTTCCATTCTCTAGCTTCAATCACAGAGGACTTTCCAAAAAGAAACGTATCATCAACAAACTATTGGAGAACGGAGGGAGGAAGGGTGGAGGTAGCTCTAATCCCCTGAATTTTCCCTGAGTTGAGCTAGGAAAGAAAATTCCTTCCCAAAACCTCATCCACCATGATGAATAGGTAGGGGGAGAGGGGACCCCCCTGCCTAAGACCTTTACCAACTTTAAAGGAACCCCAGGGGATCCCATTGACAAGCACTGAATATTGAACAGATTCCACACACTCCCTAATGATACCAATCACTCTATCATTAAAGCCAAACTTAGTAAGGACAAAATACAAAAACTACCATCTGGTCCTATCATAGGCTTTGGAAATGTCAAGTTTAAAAGCCATACCTTGGTTCTTACTTTTCTCCATATAATGAATTATTTCATGAGTCAAAATAGCAGCATCCAGGATTTTTCTTCCTGGCACAAACCCATTTTGACATCTAATGATAATTTTTTCTAATAATGGCTTCAAATGGTTGACAAGGACTTTGGAAAAAATTTGTAGACAGTCTTACAAAGACTTATAGGTCTGAAGTCAATCATGTGTATAGGATCCTACACTTTAGGAACAAGCACAATGAAAGTATTATTTAATTTCTTTAACAATTTACCAGTCCTAAAGAAATCTTTAACAACCATAGTAATATCATAGCTGATAATATCCCAATATTCTTGGAAGAAGGCTGGAGGGAAATAATCTGGTCCTAGGGCCTTATAGGCACCCATAGCAAGCACATTAGTCCAAACCTCTTCCTCAGTCACAGGGGCACAAAGTTGACTATTGCCAAACTCACTAATACCAAGCGGGAGGTGACCTAGGAGCCTCGCCTAAAGTTCATCAGATGGGGGAGTGCTAGTGTCAGAGTAGATCTATCTAAAGTACTATTCAACAACCTCTCCAATTTTATCAGCCTCCTTGACCTCCTGATTAGAATCATTCATCAAAAACTTAATTGTATTCCTCTTTTTATTTATGCTGGCCATCCTACGGAAAAAGGATGAGTTCCTGTCACCCTCCTTGAGCCATTGGACTCTTGATCTTTGCTTCCAATATATTTCTTATTTACTTAAAATATCCTTCCACTTTTTCCTCTAGTTTTCTTCTTCAACATGAACAGGTTGCTGAGAATGACCCGAGGCCATGATCCTTTGGAACCCCTCAAGCTTCTCCTTGATCATCTTCTTAGTTTTTAAAAAGTCACCGAAAGTCACCTTGGACCAACCTTTGGCTCCTTTCCTAATAAGTTCCAGTTTTTGGGATATTCTATACATAGCTGAACCTTGAACAGGGTAGCTCCACCAATTCTCAATGAGTTTTCTAAAATCATGGTGAGACATCCACATTATCTCAAATCTAAAAGGGTGTGGGCCCAAAAAAGGTTTGTCAGACCATTGAAGGATGATAGGATTATGATTAGAGACAGTCCCGGGGAGGGAGGTAAGAGAGGCATTGCAACCAAGATCCCAACCAGCCGAGACAAGGACCCTATCCAGCCAAACTTGAATAAGTTGAATGCCCTTCCTATTGTTCGACCACATAAAAGGATTTCCCTTTAACTCCAAGTCTAACAAACCAGTAATGTTAATAAATTCAGCCAAATCATTCATACTATCACTATAGTTTGTCAAGCCACCTAGTTTCTCTGAAGGAAAAAGGGGGGAATTAAAGTCTCCAGCCACCATAAACCAGGCACTGTTGTTACTCATTATCAAGGATGACACTTCCTCCTACATCTTCTTTCTTCCACCTCTAGAATTCAACACATAGATATTAAACAAATTCCAGGTTAGATTGTCAGTTTTAAGAGTCACAACAAGATAATTTTGAGAAAAGGAAAATGCTTTGCCCAAAATTTTAGCAGGATTCCACAAAGTAGCAATGCCTCTCGAAGCACCATCCACCTCACTATAAAAGAAGGCAGATCCTGACCAAATTTTATTGACGACAGAGGAAAACGACTAGTAGGTCATTTTGACTTCCTGGAGCAGCAGGACATCTAACTTCATTTCAAAAATATATTGCCTTAAGGAATATTGTTTTAGAGGACTATTTAGTCCTCTCATGTTCCATGAAAGGAACTTCATTTCTTTCCTTTGTGGGTTGAATCAAGGGTAGATTGCTTGCCGCTGGCAATATCCCTAGCCATGGCTTTGTGCCTAGACAGTCTCTCTGAAGGTCTTCCAACTCTACTTTCTGTTCCAACATCCACTTTCTTATTCCTTGTTTTCCTTTTTGGGTTCTGCCAGTCCTCCAAGGAATCACCCTTCGACTGGGCTGTTAATTTAGAGCTCGGGGAGAGAATAACAGACTTAGTTACCTCCAGAGAGCAGTCCTTTGAAATAACCGGTTGAGGAGTAGGAATACACAAGTTAGTTAGACCTACCTTGGAGGGGGTAGAAAATAAAGCACCCTCGAGACACTGAGAAGTGACCAAGACGTCCACCATGGTCACACAACTAGGATTGTCAACACCTTCGACATCCAACTTCTTCATGGCAGAATCCAGACACATATTAGACATAGGAGAAGATCTAGAAGCTTCCTTCCCTAGATGGACACAGGAACCAGACACCAAATCCGCATCCAAAAGCGGAGAGACTTCACCTTTTCTAGCCCTTTAGAGAAGCTTATTTTCAAATTAGTTTCTATCTTTTCCCCCGAGACAGGGGATTTTAGAAGTTCATTCAAGCCATCCGTGAAGGGGTAGTCATCAAACTCACTTGATTTTAATGGCTCACCAACCCCACTAGTACTTGGGTCAAGCAGTTTATCCTGTAACACCGATGGGCAGGATGAATTTTTATCCTTTAGCGAAGCATCCTTCATAACAACCTTCTTGCAATCAGAAATAACATGACCCTGTTTGCCACACTTCTAAAAAAATAGGGTGGCATTCTCATAAACAAGAGCTTGAGTCCACTTCCCCCATTTGGATTTAAGAATGATAAAGTTGGGAAGAGCTTTATTAATGGATACATTAACACAAAAATGGGAAAACACTAACCTGGATTTCACCAAAGTGACTGCATCTGCCGCCACAAAACTACTAAAGGAGTTCCCAATCCATTGGAAAATCCTTTCATCCTAGAATTCCAAGGGCACACCAGGAAAATGAACCCAAACAGGGGCCAACCGGGTAAGATCCGCTGAGGGGTCGAAACCTGGCCTCCATTTAGCCAAGGAAAGAAAACATTTTCCATAGGCCCAAGTACCAAAGAGGACCAGGACCACGTCCTCCTCAGTGTTGAAATTAAATAAGAAAAGACCACCAGGCATTACTGAGACAAACATGCTGTCCTTCAACTACCATTTACCATTAACCCATCTATGGACCATATCAATCGTTGGGCGAAAAGCCAAGAATCTTCCCTCCAAGGCGAGGTGAAGTGAACCAGTAACCTCCTCCATCATCTCATCAGGAAGGAAAAGCTCAGTGCCTTCATCCGTAAGGGAAATCTCAGGACCAACAGCCTCGAAAGTAGTATTTCTAGACCCCAAAAGGATATCTTTCCAGCCAATCACGAGAGCGCCAGCCCCCAAGCGGTCCCCAATGTCCCCACAAGGTGGAGATTTAGCAAGAGCATTGGGGTTGCCTAAGACAAACACTGTATCCCCAGAAAGTGCATGTGAGGGAATCTTGTCTGAAACTGGCAGAGTGTCAGGCTAGGGAGAGATAGAGGTCTCCCCCGAACTTGTAGGCATGGAATTTTTTTGAAAAAGTAGGGCGGGAGTAGAGCAGGGCAGGAGTAGTATATTATCTCTACTGACAACAGCGAGAAGCTAGTTGTTATTTGGGAAGACAGTTGTTATTTGTTTCATCCTGGAAAAGGAATTCTTATAATAATAGGCTTTATATTATGCATAATAAGAAACATTGGTTGCCACATATAATGTGTTCGAAACCTTTTTGAAGCTATTCAAGGAAGAAGTCAAATTATTTTCCCAAGACTGCCTTATAAAAATGAAACAATATAGCCAAATCTAGAGAAGAACACTTAACAATGCCTTATGGGAAACAACATAAACTGTATAACATTAACTATTTGGTTACGTTGTAGCCATCACCACAAAATGGAAGCCACAAATGAATAAATGATAGGTGTTATTACAACCATCGCCAACACACGAAAACCATACAACAATTAATGTTAATGCCAACCAGTGTTTAATCTCACTGGCCTTCTCTATCCACGTAGTGGAAAATATGCCACCCTCTTTCCAACACACGCCAAACACTTCTTTTTTTAATTTTAAAAAAAATTTCTGTGCCTTAACCCAGATTGCAAGAAGGCTTAAAAACTAGGAAGGATGAAAAACATTCTGACCAAAGTTCACACATATAGCCTATCAGCTAATTAACTACTTGGTTACATTGCAACCATCACCACAAAATGAAGGCCACAAATGAAACAATATTGCACTCAACAACGACATAGATGGAAAAACCCACATAACAATCTTTTTTCAATAGCACCCCATAAAAAATGAAACGATAACATCAACTATTTTATTGTATTGAAAAAAATGAAACAATATAGCCAAAGCTTTGTAAACAATCCCTTAGTGAAAATAACATAAACTATTTAATACCCTTGCAACCATCAACACCGCACAAAAACCATAAGTGGAACAATATAGGTCTCAACAACAACCCAGATGGGAAAACCCACAAAATATTCTTTTTTCAACAACACCTTATCAAAAATGAAACAATTTAGCCTAAGCTATTGCCTTGCAACCATTGGCACCACACACAAACCAACAATGGCCACTACAAAACAAAAACCATAAACCAAACAATATTGGTTTCAACAGCTACCCAGATGCAGAAACCCACAAAACACAAAAAATCACAGTGACAAACCCATGCAAAACATATGAATCTTCGTTTGTTACTGTGAATTCAAAAATTAAAACAATATAGCCTTTTCAATAGCACCTTATTGAAAATGAGACAATATAGCCTAAGCTAGAGAACAACAATGAACAATGCCTTATGGGAATCAACATAAACTGTATAACGCTAGCTTACAAACCCATACAAAATATAGTCTTTTCTCAACAACACCTTATCAGAACTTGAAACAATATACACTTTTCAACACAACCCTATCAAAAATGAAATGATATCAAACAATATTGGTTTCAACAACGACCTAGATGGGAAAACCCATGCAAAACCAAAGCCACAAAACACATACTATAAATGAAACAATTCTAGTTTTAATAAACAATATAGTCTCTTCTCAACATCACCTTATCAAAAATTGAGACAACATAGCCTTTTCAATAGCACCTTATAAAAAATGAGACAATATAGCCTAAGATAGACAACAAAAATCATAAATGCCTTATGGAAATCAACATAAACTATATAACGTTAACTATTTTATTGCGTTGCAACCATACCCACAAAATGGAATTGGTTTCAACATTGAAACAGATGGGAAAACCCACAAAACACAAAAAATTACAAGGACAAACCCATGCAAAAATATAGTCTTTACTCAACACTACCTTATCGGAAGGTGAAACAATATACCTTTTCAACAACACCTTATCAAGAATGAAGCAATATATCCTAAGCTAGAGAACAATGATCAACATAAACTACATAACATTAACTATTTTATTGCATTGCAACCATAATGGGAAAATGGAAGCCATAAATCAAACGATATTGGTTTCAACAGGACCCAGATGGTAAAATCGACAAAACAAAAAAAATGCACAATAACAAACCCATGCAAAAATATAGTCTTTTCTCAACCATGCCTTATTGAAAACACAACAATCTATCCTTTTCAATAGAACCTTATGAAAAATGAAAAAATATAGCCTAAGCTAGAGAACAAAAATCAACAATACCCTATGTAAATCAACATAAACTATATAGCTTATAAACAGGATATGGAAATCAACATAAACTATATAACGTTAACTATTTTAAAGCTAGACAACAACAATCAACAATGCCTTATGGAAATCAACATAAACTATATAATGTTAACTATTTTATTCCATTGCAACCATAGCCACAAACATGGAAGTGGTTTGAACACTGACCCAGATGGAAAAACCCACAAAACACAAAAAATCATAGTTACAAACCCATGCAAAAATAGTCTTTTCTCAATAGTACCTTATCAGAACTTGAAACAATATAGCCTTTTCAACAACACCTTATCGAAAATGAAACAATATAGCCTAAGCTAGACAACAACAATCAACAATGCCTTATGGAAATCAATATAAACTGTATAATGTTAACTATTTTAAAGCTAGACAACAACAATCATCAATGCCTTATGGAAATCAACATAAACTGTATAAGGTTAACTATTTTATTGCATTGCAACCATAGGGACAAAAGACAAGGCATAAATCAAACAATATTTATTTCAACAATGACATAGATGGAGGAACCCACAAAACACAAAAATGCATAGTAACAAACCCATGCAAAAATATAGTCTTTTCTCAACAACACCTTATCAAAAATGGAACAATATAGCATTTTCAATAGAACCTTATAAAAAATGAAACAATATAGCGTAAGCTAGAGAACAACAATCAACAATACACAAAACCCATGCAAAACCATAGCCACAAAACCCATCCAAAACCATAGCCACAAAATGCGAACCATAAATGAAACAATATTGCTTTTAACAAACAATATAGCCTTTTCTCAACAATGCCTTATAAAAAATTGAAACAATATAGCCTTTTCAACAACACCTTATAAAAAATGAGACAATATAGCCCAAGGTAAACAACAACAATTGACAAAAATTGTATAATGTTAACAATTATATACCATTGCAACCATAGCCACAAAACGAAAGCTATAAATTAAACAATATTGGTTTCAATAGCGACCCAAATGGAGAAACCCACAAAAAATCATAGAATATACTCTATTCTCAATAGAACCTTATCAAAAATTGAAACAATATAGCCTTTTCAACAACACCTTATCGAAAATGAAACAATATAGCCTAAGCTAGAGAACAATAATCAACAATGCATAATGGAAATTAACATAAACTATATAACATTAACTATTTTATTCTGTTGCAACCATAACCACAAAATTGAAGCCATAAATCAAACAATATTGGTTTCAATAGTGACCTAGATGGAGAAACCCACAAAACACAAAAATTCACAGTAACAAACCCATGCAAAACCATAGCCACAAAACATGAACCAAAAATGAAACAATATTCATTTTTACAAACAATATAGTCTTTTCTCAACATCACCTTATAAAAATTTGAAACAATCAATAGTACTATTACCTATTTTTCACTACGAGCTCAAACAGGTAGAGTTGAATCAAATTCATCATTGATTGGTACATAAATTTTCATTTTTTGTTGATTAAAGTATTCATTGATCATCATAGAGATCAATTTACATCTGAATCATAGTTTTATTGTGCAAGCATTTGAAACAGAAATTTAAAATTTGCATAGTAATTCCTTTTATTCATTTTGTAAATACTGAATCTCACACAAGCCGCGAGAGTAACTGAATTTGATTATGACAATCAAATGATGAATACAAAATTCAAGACAAACTACACTACTGAAAATAACATAAGCGTAAAGAAGAGGAGCAATTCATCATTGTCTGTAATGATGAATCACTTTCGTTGGTGTCTTCAGTCGTTGCGTCTCCAAGCTGTTGCAGCCTCGTTTCCTTGCTCCATGAACCTGCAAAATTGTAGAGTGGCATTAGAGTTATACTATAAGAAATGATGAATTACATTCTGCCGTATGCCTATGCTACCAATAGAAATGTAATTTGCATCAAAACAAGCATTCATCAGATGAGAGGTTGACAATCAAGAGAAACATAACTCAATGGAAGCTTTCAACTTCTTTTATTTTGCTAGTTTGTTTCACTGTGTAGGAATAGGTTCATCATGTTTGAGATCATTTTACCAGATATGTGGAGAAAAACGGGCTCCCACAAGGGTAGAGCCCGACATATCATAAGGACACCTCTCATTCACATCATATATGAGAGTTATTTAATGAAAGAAAGAAACAGTCATCATCTAGGACTGTCATAAAGCAGTCTAATTCAACTGGTGAATATAATTTAAGCAATTATCTTTTTCTCATCAAGACAAATAGCAATTAAATTGTTTCATTCAATATTAGAGCAGCATAGTCCATTCAGACATTCAAGAGACAGAATAGAATAATCCATAACAACATCATTATGCAAAGCAAGTCCACTAACAAATTTGTAACAATACAGTCATGGAGAATGAGCAGCAACTATCATTAAATGAAAAACACATTACTATGCATTAGAAGATACTTTAAAGATGTCACATGATAGTATACAAAAGTTTTCATCTTCTTCCAAGGGTCATATGTTGAAGCACAGTAACAAGCAATGCATAATACAGTCCTTGTTTCAACATTGCATTATGTAAACCAAAACAGTTAGAAGTTCAAATCAGTCACTACAAATATATGATGGTTGCAACCATGTTAATAGTCAAGGTTATGAATGTATGATAATGAGTAGTGCATGATAGCAAGGTGAAAAGGTGAGCATCAAGAACAGTAACAGGTTTTTTTTTTTGGGGCAGTCAAAATAAGCCAAACATTGTAAGCGGCCTTGCTGAAAAAGCAATGAACTAGCTGCCCCTGTGGTTCCTACAAAATAAAATGGAGGTGTTAATGATGAGTGACCAATGATTTTTAGTGGCATGCAAACATGAAGAGGACTGTGATCAAGACATTTAAGTGTCATTATTCTATGAGGATAGTGCCTTTAAAGGGAGATTCATAGCATGACAGGGTCATAGGAGATGACTGAAATTTGTAGAAGGGAAAATCTTGGCACTATCAGTATTCAAGAATCTATTTTGTCTTGTGTTTGTCAAGTTCTATATGATAACTTTGTATAAAGAAATGATTAGTTAAATGTATATCATCACAAAAGTAGATTTTGCATGAATATAGTCAAAACCAAAAGACAATCAAGGGCTGTCATATGAAGAAAGACAATATTAAGTATCAAAGCACAACTTTTTCCTTAAAAGGACAGTATAAGTTACCTTGGCAATAAGTCAATGGAAGACATATAAAAGACAGTGAGTTGTGACCTTAGATTGAAAGGACAGTGAAATGCGTCCTCAACAAGTCTAAAAGGGCAGTCAATAGTTTTGAATGCCATCAAAATGAGGGGAAATTCATAGTTATATTAAAGTAAAGGATAGTTGTAGATGCTCAGAGAAGGCCATGAAGAGAAGATGATTATCTACAAATGAATGAAAATCAGTCACAAAAGACCAAAGGGCAGGTTGGCAGTGAAAGGTCATAAATTGACAAAGGATAGTTCATTGGTACAAGTAACAATATCAAGCATTTTACACAATAGGAAGTAATCATGAAGGCATCATTGTAACATATATTAAGTGACACTACTTTCAATCTCTGCATGTTAAGATGTAAAATTATATTAACGATAGTGGGATCAAATCTTAGAACTAGTGAATGGAGTATTGTTTGAACATTTTGAGGCAATGAAAACCCCTGCACAGCTGTTCTAGTGTGAGGAAATCTTGATGGGTGAGTGAAATTAACTCATAAAGAAACCTCCTGTTGATGGCGATTTTGGCACCACAAGAATGCAAGAAGAATATTGCTATTCTGCTTCTCCTGAAAGAGAAAGGAAACACATGGATGCCTTAGCTCCCAAGGTCTTTGTCGTTGGGTCCCAACTGTGCTGATGTTACTCAGTGGTCAATGCAACAGTAATATTCAAGGGGCCTACTAGTGTTGAGCTTCTGGATTGTTCTAAGATCAAACATGAAATGAAACCTAATTTAACTGGGGTTTTAAAGAAACAACAAAAGATAAGTCAGAGTTTTGAAACAGAAAAAAACAATAGTTCATCCAACCTTAACCAGACTTGTTAACTTCAAGGAATTATAAACTAAAATTGCAGAACAAGATAAGCTTGTGATTGACACACAACCTCTTTCATTCACAGTGATAATTCACATAACAGAGTTTTTTTAGCTACTATTTAAATAAAAACACAAATAACATTTCATTCCTTGAAGAATTCACAAATCAAATGATCAATTAAGACAAATATCATTCAGGAACACAACATGAAGTAGATTAAACTCTGATTGCTTCTACTGTCAATAAAACAGATAAGTAATATTTACAAAGTTGGCACAATCACCAGTGTACAGAGAATATGTGGCTCCAGATTGTTTCCAACTACACTAAGAGAACTTAAAAAATACATTACAATCTGCACTAAAACCTTACTACTAACCAAGAAGACAAGAGAAGCTCTCATTACTGAGAATCAAGATGCAACTCTATCTCCTTCTGTTAACTCACTAACTCCTAACAGTTCTAACTCTAAAAGTTCTTAATCTAAAAGTTTTTTAAATCTAGAAGTTCTAATCCCTCATTGTCTAACCTTTACAAAGAGGCAAGAATTCCATTTATACAGAGCGTGTACCAAAAGAATGCGCTGTCGCCTGCGCTAGGGTTTACAAAATATCTGCATCC
>VDFB02325655.1:0-20943 GCA_007258455.2 Sequoia sempervirens
ATTGTTGGTCCAAGTAGAGTGAAGAAGTAAAAACCAACCTGTTTAATATCAGTGCCATAAGTGTATTGGTCCCAGCTGATAAGCATCCTTCAAGTATCGAGTAGTTGCTTTTCTGCTTACCAATGACTCTTCTTTGGCTCTTGCATGAGTAAGGCCATGGACCATATTCTAGAGGTGTCATAGATGGGAGGCCATGGATCATTTTCAATCAATCCATCTGTATACTTTGAAAGCTCAGATGCTGCAAGCATTCAGAATAAAGATGTCTCATTGGGAGCATGAAATCTGGTGAACTTGTACAATTTTCCATCTAGCATCAAGATAACCAAAAGCAACAAACTTGAAGTCATTGTTAATGTCCTTCACAACAAATTTGTTAGGCTAAAAATCAATTTTCTTTTTTCTTTTTGTTATCTGACATACGAATAGCAAATTTGCACCAAAATATGGTATATGCTACACATGATTGATCCCACGATTTTCAGTATCAATTTTCCCAGTATCTCTAACTGTTAGTGATGAATTATCTGCAATATAAATCTTCTCTTCCTTGGCTTTACCAAGAAAGTTGAAGGAAGCATATCTAGCTGTTTGATGAGAACACCCAATCCACAATCCATTCAGATTTGGTAGTATGAGCATGCTGAGCTTAGGTGTCACAGGCATTCATGCCAAATATGTCTCACCTTTTTGCATTGGCAACAGAAGCAACCAATCCCTATGCTTTAGTGGGAGTATGAAATCCAGTGAACTTGTGGAATTTTTCATTTAGCATCAAGATGACCAAAAGCTGCAAACTTAAAGTCATTGTTAATGTCCTTTACAACAAATTTGTTAGGCCAAAAAGCAGCTTTCTTCTTTATTTTTGCTATCTGACATACAGATAGCAAATTTGCACTAAAGTATGGTATACACTACACAGCATTGATCCCATGATTTTTAGTATCAATGTTCCCAGTACTTCTAACTGTTAGTGAATCAGTGATGAATTTATCTGCAACAAAAATCTTCTTTTCCTTGGCTTTACCAAGAGAGTTGATAAAGGAACCATCTTTAGCCATTTAATGAGTATATCTAATTCACAAGCCTTTCAGATTTGGAAATATGATCATGCAAAGCATGGGAAGTGACTCAGAGAGCATAACCATTCTTACCCATCATTGGATAAACTTATTTGCAATGATTGGCTGATAAAGATCCTTCTGTGTTTTGTGGCAATTGCACTCATGATGTTCTGGCTTCCAGCAATAAGTGCAAGTTTTTTTTCTTCCTTACTGCCTTATCTATTGATTCTAATGGTATTGATGAAACTTCCTCTTCTTGTATTGTCTTTCCTTGCCTTTGATAGAGTGCTTGCTTCGTGGGGCCAGTTCCCTATTCTTCATGAGTGTGACTTGTTCTTTGATAAGAAGGTTATAAAAATTTTAAATTATCAAATGTGATACAGTCTTCTTTAGCACCCATCAGAGGTTAAATTATGGGAAAAGCAGAGTGAAACGCATCATAAGGGGGTTCAACTTTGTGAGATTTCTATCAATTGTAGGTCCTTGTATTGTCATTACACTTCCCAATTTGTCATAGATCTTACACTTGAGCCAAATAGTCTTCCATCCTCTCAAACCTTAAGTATCAAGATTTGGAAGTTTGATATCTAGAATGGCCCAAACCAAGTTGTTTTAGTGAATAATCTGTTAAGATTGTTCCAAACTCCCTACAGTGTTTGCAAGTCGTAAACATGAAATCAAAGGCTTGGATCAATGTAATGATGTCTCATTCTATAGGCATCATCCTCACAATTCAAATGTTGTGGGTTCTTTCCCTAGAAAATTTTCCAAATACTTGTTAGTTTTTTTAGATCAGAAATGTAATAAGCAGAAAATGCAACACATGAGACAATGAACACAACAAGATACCCTGGGAAAACTCTCCTACTCGAGGGAGAAAAAAACCCAGCAAGAAATGATCTCTCTTATATATATATATCAAATGAATAAGAGCAGCATTCTGCATACAAAATAATCAGGCCCTAAGCATGGCTGATTCTCATACAAAGACATATATTACTTCTCCTTAAGATGATTGAAAACACTTCTTCTTAAAATGAATCTGCTGTTGAAGAAACTCGACCTGCCTGGGAGAAACTAAACTGCTGCTTAATGGTGAACTCCTGCTGCTGCTAAGATGTGAGTTTTAGATGAATGAACTTCTGCTAGAGGTGCAAATTGCTGCTTATGGAAGATGTGAATTGAATGAATGAATTGATGTCCAAATGAGAGGACTTGATCCTCCTTAAATACAAAACCAAGAGAACTCCCTTCTAGGTTGGCTTTTAGAAGGAATATAAATATTATTTAATACATGAAGGCTGACCTGCCTCTAAAAAATAGCTCCCTAAGCTATAAAACACTAACACTCCCTCTTAGCTAGGGAGGTATTTTCCAGATAACCTCGTCATGGAGTATCTCAACATGACGCCCACAATGGCTACACCCATTTGTGGAAAATTCACATCTCAGTCTCAGAGATGTACAAGAGTTCATCACGGAGTCTCTCAACATGATGTTGTCATGGAGTCTTTCAACATGACGTCCACAATGGCTACTCCCATTTGTGGAAAGAAATACATGTACAAGTGTTCATCATGGAGTCTCTCAACGTGATGTCGTCATGGAGTCTCTCAACATGATGTCCACAATGGCTACTCCCATGTGTGGAAAGAAACACAAGTACAAGGGTTCATCATGGAGTCTCTCAACGTGATGTCGTCATGGAGTCTTTCAACATGACGACTCATCTCAGTCTTAGAGATGAACAAGGGCTTGCACCTTATATTTCTCCGTCTCAGAGAAATATACACTACAAGGGCTTTCACCTCATATTTCTCCGTCTCAGAGAAATATACACTAGAAGGGCTTTCACCTCATATTTCTCCGTCTCAGAGAAATATACACTACAAGGGCTTTCACCTCATATTTCTTCGTCTCAGAGAAATATACATTACAACAAATCTTCATGATGATGTGACTCCCTTTGAAGCTCCAAGTGCTTGCATCAACCTGTTGACCTCCTTGTCCAAGATTGCGTGCAATGCTTGTCATAGAGGAACGGTTTCCAAGGCACACCTCCGCCACTACTGACTTGCGAGAGTTCGGGATTGTCCTTCTCGACCTCATCCCAAATCACCCTATTTTGAATAGGTTTGTGGAGCTACCAATGTTAAATCCAGATTGACTGTCTTGTGCAATTCTATTCTTTATAGCTGAAGAGGTCTTCCAAGGATTTTAGCACCTGGCCTTGCAACACAACAACCCACTTAGCTGACACCTTCACTTCTTCTCAGTGTGTCACATAACTCCCTCTTGATCCCTGCCTCAGAGTTTGCAAAGAAATCTTCTGGAAGTGAATTCCCCTCCATTAACTGATCTTAGGAAACTTAATCCTTTTCCCGGACATGCTCTCAACTCGTGTCTTGAATTCTCGGAATTTAACTCCCTCTGAATGTCATTTCCTCCTCTTCGAAGAAATTGATCGCAATGAAAATCTGAATAGGTTCTCTGTTGTTTAGTGTCTTCATCTTTCTTAATCTTCTTTGTTGATGCAAACTCTCCATCCAAGGCTGACCCAACCTTGTGCCCTCGAGAGATGTCTCTAGTGAAGTTATGTGCCACCAACTCAGCCCCATGGCTGCAAGCTATGTCTCCATGTTTGTTCATTTTTCCAGCCAGCATGACTTCCTCACAAGATGCCTCAAGCTCTTTCTCCCTTGAATTCCTTATGTAATCTCTCATCATCCTTTCACTTCTTGATCCATCCTGCATTTTAGAGAGACTAATAATAGTTCATAGAGTCAAACTACCCTAAAGAGAAATTTACAGACCACTACATGAAGCATACATGATTCACTATTCCAATGTTATTGTATGAATTATTATTAACTACATAAAAAATTCATGGTCATTATTCAAAGTACAAACATAAAAATACTTCTCTTTATTCCAAATATCTAATTAGTGATGCCTTTCAGATTTCGATCTCCATAACTTTCCCTCCGATGTATTATTCACACACATCCATCACCGAATGACAGTATACACTCAACAATCGTCACAGCTCCATTCTTTAAAACATCGTGTAATTATCTCAAAAGCCTGCTGTAGAAGAAAAAAAAAACAGCACACATGAAAGAAAGACTCACACGGCTTCTCCTTCAGACTCACTCATAGTTCTAGAGTGATAGACTTTTAATTCAAGTAGTCTTTTAATCCAATGATCTCTGTAGCGAAACAAATTGCTGGAAACATCATAATGAGACATGTAGGGGGCTGCATATTGATTCATTGTGATCTCTTCTGCAAGACCAAACGCTGGTATTCCAAGGCCAATATATATTTACCTACAATCCAATCAGACACTCAGCAGAAACAATTGTAAACCAATATGCCTGAGAATTCCATGAAGTGTGACTCTTTCCAAACTGTCAATACCTCCCTTGCAACAAAGATGCGACTGGTATTATCCCGTCCAAACCCTTGTGCAGATTCAATGTCAATCCCATGTGATCATATAAACACAGCAACCAAGCTTCTAATTCCTTCTTTTGTTAATTTGTCCTGATGGGTGAGAGAGAGGCGAATATCTCCAAGGATGCTGACTTCTACTGCTTACACAAATCTGATCAGGTCTTGTCTTAAACCCGCTTTGATACCATGTTAGTTTTAGATCAGAAATGTAAGCAATAAATAATGCAACACATAAGACAAATGAACACAACAATTTACCCTGGGAAAACCCTCCTCGAGGGAGAAAAACCCAGCAAAATATATCTTTTATATATAGGACGAATAAGAGCAGAAATCTGCTTTACAAATAAGACCCTTCTCAAGGGCTAACTTGATACAATAAATGATGAAAATCTCTTCTTGATACAACTAAATATAAATCTTCTTGAAATCTGATCTGCTTCTAAAGATGGCGATCTGCTGCTAAGTGCAAACTCCTTCTTGAGAAAATGCGAATGAAAATGAGAATGAATTGATGATTGAATGAATGATGATCATCTTGTATATATACCAAACTAGGCGACTCTTCATCTAGGTCGGCCTCTTTGATAAATAAAAAATAAAAAATATAATTTGTAACAGGAAGGCCGACCTGCCTTAAACAAGGGGAAAATAGCTCCCGAAGCTATAAAACACTAACAATACTCTTGCCTTTCAAAACATATTGTATATCCAAATCAAAAGTACTTCCTTAGGCTCTTTAGAGATATCTAGAAATCATCAAAACTTATAATCTGTCACCACAATGCAGAGCAGAAACAAGAATCAGGTCTCCAATTTATGGCCTTCGGAATATCAAGCATTCAACTTCCAGTTTCCCACCTAAAATAAAAATTTGGACAGAATCCTCATCGATGGGCTGTGTGCAATTCTTTGGTTTCTTGCCTTGGTCTGCAATTAGAGTATGCCCCTTGTTGCCCCTGATTCATTGCTTTGTGTCTGATCACTGGTCGCTAAGTGACCTTTCCCAGTTGGTCCTGTTCTATGTCACAAGTTTTGTGTTCATGTTCAACAAAGTTAAAATTCAGATCCAGTTTGGCAAAGATAAAATTTGTCAAAAAAAATTGTGACTAAATTCAAGTCATATAAATTTAAAGTTTTTTTTTTTTCAACATAAGAAATAAATCTACAATATTAAAAATTAAATAATTTTTAAAATTCTAATTTAAATATTGTAAATACTAAATATGTTAAATTTTGTATATTAAATATACTAGTAATTAAAAACATAAATTTAATATTTTAAAATAAAAAAGATAAAAAACAAAATAAAACAATGTGCATACTTATGTATTAAAAACAAAACAAAATAAAGTAAAAACCTAAAGAAAAAAAAAAAAACCTAAAAGCAATTGAAATGTATCCCCTATTTCTGCCTCCTGCAGCTGTCTCTTGCAGAGTTGGACTTCATATCTCCCACATCTGTGTCTTGTAGAGTTGGAGTTCAGTTGTCTTGTGGTTCACAGAACAGAATGTGACACGATACTACAAATGGATAGTTTCCTGATTCTCTTCCACTATTGCAGTCATAACAGCAGCCAACACAGGCTGATAGTCTGCAACACAGCATCAACTCTTAACACAGAGCACTCAGCAATGTCAATGTCTGCAACAGTGACTGCCATTTCAAGACTCAACACTAAACACTGGACTGTCAATGAAACACTGAACACTCTCACGTGACAAGGACACCATGAGATAACAGTGAAGTTTGCAATTTTTTTACATAAAGTGAAATGATTTTTTTGGATTATTTTCAAGTTTGCCAGATTTCAAATTTTTTGCTTGAAATTTGGCAAACCCTGTGACATAGGTCTTTTTACCCTGATAAATGCAAGCTATGCAATTTTAATTTTGGCCATTGAGAACCTTCCACATTGTTTGTGGATAAGCCTCTCAAATGTGAGGGACAATATGGGATTGGTTTAACTTGCAACCTTAGAGATGAGAGGAGAGCAGCCTTGGTGTTGCACCATGCGGTGTCCTTTGAAGAAGGCCTGTAACTATTTGTCAATGACAAATTTTTTGCTTATCTTGAGGGGCTGGAAGAGAAGGGAAATGATGCCACTCCGCACTTTAATCATTCTGCTTTGTCTGTGCTGCACTTTGTAGCTTAAATCAGGTGCCACCACTGTCAATGGCAGGCAGGGCTTGGCCCTCATGGACATCTCTTCTGTGACTTGCTCTTCTACTTAGCTAATCTTCCCACTGCAATGTCATCTATGCACTGTCAAATGACCACATTTACTCAACCAAAATATCAATAGCCATTGGAGCATAGTCAAAATTTGTTAGGTTAAATGACAGAATTTGGATAAGTGCAAAAAGGTGACCCTAGATTTTTTGCAAGAAATCCAGGTGTGTATCCAGGTCTGGAAAATTCCACAGTTTACTCAAGATACTCTATAAATATGAAAAATCTCAATTTGTAAATTTTGGAGTAAGGAGGAGAGTTGCAGTTCGTTGTTCATACCATGTAAGGCAACCCATCAATGGTTGAAATTGATCTGACTGAAAATGTAGGGTGAGCACAAGTGTTGAAGAACACTTAAGGAGCTCCATTGAACACTGGGTTAAATCTTGATCAGGGAAATGATGTCTTTCCCATTCAGATATGTGATTCTAAAGGGTGCATTTGCAATTGCAATCCTCTTAATAACAAAAACACGTCCACAAAACCTTACAAGGGCTTGAACCAAAAGCTTGGGAAGTCCTACAATCTAAGCTTTAATACCATGCTGGAGCTTATGACATCTTCTATGATCTACAATTAACTCAGTACGAGCATAAAAGAGAAAGAAGCAACATAGAGATGCATGTATATTGATATGTGCCCAAGAATAACCTTTTATAACTTATAAAAGGAGAGGAAGAGTTTAGTAGATGATAAATTGAGGTGTAAACTCCATCTATTTATTCACCGGTATGCGATCCTAGGAGGTTTTATTAACTCTAGAATAGGCTGCAATATTTTGAGTCCTAATAACAATTACCTAAGGATAACACATATTGGTAACTCTTTGGGTTGAATAATTTTGGTTCAGACCATACACCATTTGGGAAACATGATGTAGAATGCACAAGGGGATGCATCAAATTAGTAGGGTATAGTGTAATTGAATGGTGGAGTTTTGCAATTGAAGAAAACAAGAAATTAGAAATAGAATTTTCTAGATTTTTCACCCGATATTTCTACAATAAATTGATGAGGATTTTATCAATAGAGACATCTTGGTAAGCAAGATGAAGGAAATGTTAAATGGTGCTATAGAAACGGTGCCTAAAATATAGCATAATCTCAAGAAAAAAAGAAAGAAAGAAATTACTTTAATGTCCATGGATGACCTAAAGTAGGTCAATGGGACTCAATAGAACAACATTTTACAATAGGAAGTTATAGGAAGAGAAACTTAGAAAGGCCCTACCAAGGGGAAGAACAAAAATAATTTATCTTTTGAAATCATATTGGTTATGGGGTGGCAATCAGCGATTGATATGCCTAAAACATGTCATAAAGTAGCTTTTGGAATCACACTGGTTAATAGGTGGCAGTCAGCAATTGTAAGACAAAAACATGTCATAAAGTGGCTTTGGAAGTAGCATATTGATTAAGAGGTGGCAATCAGTGATTAATATGCCAAAAAGCATATTATTTGAAATACTTTGGCTAAGAGGTGGTTGACTCTTAAAAGGTTTAGTTCATATGGGCCCACAGATAAAGAAAAAATAGTAAGGAACAAAAGAGAAAAAATGAAATTAAGGACATGCACAAGAGGGACACGGTAGTTCTTTCTGCTTGAATTATCTGTATGCTCTTCTATTAAGAATTGAATATATATTAGTAAGATACATATTTGGAAGAGACCATAGCAGCACAAGTGCCATACTGTATAAAGTTAGCTTTCTAAAGACAACAAATGCAAGATAAGAAAATAGTATGTGGATACAGAAAAAAGCAAAATCTCAGGTAACTTTGGAGGCAGATAAAGCTTGAGTGGTTAGCTGTTGACCATGTCATGGATGCAGCCAAGCTAGAATATCTTTACGAAAGACCTTGTGGTCAAGTGCTTGAATGGTCACCTAAGGGCCATAACAGATTTGTTTAAGCTCATTTTGTTGTGTGTAGATGCTGTTTGTCTGAATGATGCCACACTAGGTTACCAACCACAAATTGGTATGGCATACAATCTTGGCCAGAAAATGCCATGTCAGTAGTGTGAGTTTGCTGAACAATGTCATGGACATTGGCATGGATTTTGGCTTAGTTGTGCACAAAGAAATGTTACCTGTCTGTCTCCTCTTGATGGGACCTATGTGGCTTCGAAAGGGCTATTGGTATCTTAGTAGGCATCAAGGCCTGAAAGCTGTAATGTACTTCAAAAGGTGAATGCCTGATAGTAACGTGATTAACTTGGAGTCTTGGATATAACTGTGCTCCAAAATTCACCTATTGCTTGTTCTATAGATCATATATGCAGGAATTCTGGACTAATGTGCAATTAACAACCTTAATTTGACCATCAATATAAGGGTGTAAATGAGCAGAAATGTGCAGTTTACAACCTAAAATTTTCCACAACAGTTGATAACCACTTAACTATGACTTCTCAACATCTCCTCCTCAATAACATTGTTAGTTTTGTTATTGTTGCAAGCATTGTTCTTTATTTTCTACATTATGGTCTAACTTACATTTGTCATAAGTATAACACATTTGAGTCAACACTGTATTGCTCACTGATTTTTCCTTGAATCTGGATCTGTGGCATCAGAGCCATTTGTTGTGTGTTTGGAATGAGGTCAAGTTGTGTGAGTATGGTCTTTAGGCATGAGATCCTTAAGATTACCTTCTTTGTTTGTTCAAACGAACTTTTAGATTATAGAGAATGAGGGCACAAGGATCCTTTCCAAATGAGGGTCACTGAATATCTGAGTAAGCAGAGGAGGTAAAAGATGTTAAAACAAGTTGTTTCCATGTCAATTATGGCTTCAACACGAAAAGGTTTTGGAAAAGTCCATTTTGATATTCCTATTTGAAAGGTAAACTAATAGAAGCATATTTTTCTGCATGAAAGCATAACATTTACACTTCTAAAAGCTACTTTGAATGCTAAAAAATAGTGGAAATTATACTATGTTCAAAATAACCAAGGGAATCAAGAAGGTACGAGTAAACCCATGTGTATATTTATACTTTGGTCAGCAATTACATAATTATTCTAAGTAGAAATTGTGTAAGTATATGCAATAAGACAAGAAATGCAAATGAGGTTGTTAACTGTATCAAGTCCTTGTTGTACTATTGGCAATTGGCCTCAACTCTTGTGGTCATTTGACTTTGGTTGGGGTTCAGTTATAATAAGGTAACCCCGACTTTGTAAACATTTATTAGGCATTGTGATAGCACTATTCTTTGTTGCTGCTATCTTTTATATTATCTTGACTACTTTTTATATTATCTCCACTACTCATCCAATTTGTTTTACTTTAGTCTTTTGTGTTTGGGAGGGTCATCTCCCTCATTCGATGTAGGTGTTTTCGGGTTTTTTTACATTTAACTTGAAAGTACCCAAAGGAACAAAATTGAATTAAAAAGAACAAGAAGAGTAATCCATAGTAGGCTAAAAGGCAGAGATCGCCTGATAACTAAATCAGGAAACTTAAATTAAATGGAAGTTTCTCATCATTCATGCAAATGAAAAGGGGTAACTCGTGTATGATGGGAACAATAGGAATCACGGGAAAGCACAATTTTTTCTTTGTATCTAACTACATGCAAGTGATACAAAGCTTCATCATTCAAATCCCAATAGCACAGAACCCATCAAGATGCGAAGGATCTAGATATATTTGGAAATGGTACAAGATAAGTCCATAAGCAAAAATGTACAACACTAAAAGTTGCAAACCCTCTTCTAGGCCGGAGAAGAAACCATTTACATTAGAAGTTCAATTTTTATTTTTCGTTTTTGAATAATTAGTGTGGGTTAAAATTGGGGCCCCGACATGAGAAGATAAACATCTTATAAAAAAACAACCATCTGCCATTGAAAAACCGACTAAAAACACCTAAAAAACCACCCACCCCCCAAACACAAGCCAACTTGAACCCCAAAACATCAGAAGATACAAACAAAAAGGGATCTAGACACACCTCTAATAGGTCCCCAATGATGAAGCCCTTTGTCTTAAGCCACACCTTAGGCCAACAATGTCTTCCATCAAGTTGAATTTAGGAAATGACCAATAGAGGAGGAAGAGCCAAGTGTCATAACATCCAAGGAAGGGAATTTAAGATTGTGAAAGATTTCTTGGTGCTTTTGCATCCTACCAAGCTTCCCTGCACCTATGTTATAAAGTTTTCCTAAAACCCCTCATATCTGTATTTTAGGTCCAAGTCTTGAGTTGGTTTCCCATTGGGTTAGCCGAGGGTCCGTCTTGGGCACAAGGATACACAAGGAACCCAGGGTGCTTGGGAGGGGTCTTGTACGAACCTAGGTTAAACCTATGGGGACCCAAGGGCTGCCCAAAAAAAAAAAAGGAAAAAAGTTTTTTTTAAAACATTTTTATAAACAAAAAAGTGCCTATGTACATAATTTCGCCCCTAAGTGATAAAATTGTGAAAATGGTGTGTGTCATGAAGGCTTGTGTGGTTTCAAAGGCCTTAATTTGGGCTTGGTTGTGGGGGCTTTGCACCTCGACCTTGCCTTGTATCGCAACAGGGAATGTGTCGAGGCATTGACCACGAACCCCATGAGGGATGTTGCCCTAAAACCCCTTGTACCTATATGGGTACAATTGAGGTCCAGGTCCTGAGTTGGTTCTCCATTGGGTTAGCCCAAGGTCCAACTTGGGCACAAGGACCCACAATGAACTAGGGGTGCTTGGGAGGGGCCCTAGGTGATCTTGGGCCAAACATAGGGGGACCCAAGGGCTGCCCAAAAAAAAAAACAGAAAAAAGGTTTTTTTAACATTTTTATAAACAAAAAAGTGCCTATGTACATAAATTCACCCCTAAGTGATAAAATTGTAAAAATGGTGTGCACCATGAAGGCTTGTGTGGTTTCAAAGGCCGTAATTTGGGCTTGTTGGTGGGGGCTTTGCCCCTCGACCTTGCTCTATATTGTGATAGGGAATGCATTGAGGCATTGCCCATGGACCCCATGAGGGGTGTTGCCCCTCGACCCCGTTGGGGTGGTGCCCTAGAGCCTGACAAGGGGCATTGCCCCCCTTGACCTCGTTGGGGGTGTTAACCCTAGACCCCCATTAGGGGCACTGCCCCTCAATCCCGTTGGGGGCATTGCCTCTAAACCCCCATGAGGGGTGTTGACCCTCAAACCCATTGGGTTAACCACTCCTAGAGGCACTGCCCTAAACTTGCCCTAGAGCCTGACAAGGGGCATTGCCCCTAAACTGCTAGCTTGGGGACAAAATCTTCCTTGATGGAATGCTTTGGAGCAAGGAGACCCTGTTATGTCGAAATCATTCTTGCCAAGCACAAGCTTGGCAAGCCCATATGCTGCCATATCTTGACAACTAAATATTGCACATGGGTACTTGTTAGATATTCTTTTGCCTAGGTATGGGTTGCTGACTTTAAGAGATTTCCTCGAATGTGTCATTGTGAAACAAAGAAAACATTTTGCAACACCTACACTGAACACTTGGCATGCCAAAACCACTTAGTAGAGAGTAGACAATCCAACTTATCATAAAATGCATACACTATTGAAGCATCATAAAAATTGGAGTTCAAACACATAACTAGACTTGTTGAACAAAACTCAGACCTCACAAAAGAGTCATTAAAATCCCTCTTTCACCACCTTAACAAATAATGTAAACATAAAGACCGATGTGCCGGAGCTTGAAAGAGGACCGCATGTCTTCATAAGGGAAGGCTATAAAAACATTCAGGGGGGATTGAAAACTAAATACTTGTCAAGCCCCAACCAATTGTAAAAAGCTGATAGTTGATCTTGATCCACCCTAGAGTTAACTAGGAAATCAGCTTCAGAATTGGAGGCCCTACAGCAATGTGAGAAAACAATTGTCTTGAATTGATGACAGTGACTGAGTCTCCTCCAAAATCTTCTAAGCTACTTGTTAAGCCACGAGCCTTTCTGCAATTCATTAATCACCACGAGGGAGCCCTCCTCTACCACAAACTGTTGCACACCTATAGAGGATGCCAACACGATCCCTGCAACAAAACCTGCCCACTCAATTTCATTATTGGTGTGGTGTCCTAGAAAGAGATAGCCACCCTGGACAAAGCTTTTCCATCTTTTGCAGGATGGATAACATCCACACTTGCATTGTTTGGGTTGCCCCTTGAAGCCCCATCAAAGTTAAAAACTTAGTGAAACCTGTGGGAGCGGGGAGAGTTAGGCCACGCTATCTTTATCCACCAGTCTTTTACTTCAAGACATGAACGTTTTTGTTTCTTTTCTGATAGGGTGCCTCTTAACCCTTCAATGGGGGTAATTTCAATGTTATTATAACTACTTGCAACTTTAATTTAGCCTTCAACCAACTTCAAACCAAAATAATACTTAAGTCACCTTCATAACCTTCATACACATTTCACATTTTCAAATTGACTTTTACATAAATGGAGCAAATTACATATGACTTGATGACTTATGCAAATTTAAATAACACTGAATTCTAAAAAGAATTAAATAGACTCATTAATGTGTAGAAGTTAATAATAACTTAACTACTATGTTCCCTGGGGGCACATCCCCTACCCTTTTGGACACGTTCCAGTACCGGGGACGTTCTGAGGATGCGAGGGTATGTATATGATGAATGCCTTGTGAATGTTTTTGATTAAAGGGTAAAAAACAGGTTTTGAAGGGACCAAAAACCTTAAACAAAAATGGAACGTCAGCTAATCAAAAGCTTACCCATAGCCAAAAAGTGGCAAAAGCAACAAAGCAAAACCACCAATAAAACACAGACCACAACATAAACTACAGACTATTCAAGGTTGTAGCAGTGTCTAGCTTTTACTGGAAGAATCCATTGTGTAGATGAATGAAGTCTGTGAGCTCCTATTTTTTCCTAGCTCTCATTTTTCTTTTCCTACTTCTAGTTCTGGATCTCAGACCTGTGGAGGATTCCTTCCCAAGCATAGCTGTAGCTCTCCCTTCCTTAGTATTCACTTTTAGCTTCTCTCTCAGGACCTTCAAGCCCAAAGTGCTATTCTTGATGGTACTTATGCTGATCTGAATAACCTGGTTTACAGATCCCTTAATGTCTTTGATCTCCTGATCAAGTTTGTCAATTCTAGCTTTTTGTTCCACCAAGCTCTGTTGGAAGGGTGATTTAAGATTACTTATTGTTTCCTTCAGAAATCAGCTTGTTTGCATCAGGTAAAGCCTCCCACAGTTGAAAAATAGGTTCATCCACAACCTTCATCCACAACCTTGTGGGTTTGCAAATCACCAAGGCGTTGCTTTCTAAACATAGAAAATTTAACATTAATCCTGTTAATTTCTATAAAATAGCATTTAATCAACAATCTCTCCTGAACTATAGAAGCTTCAAACAAGGATGGCTTATGAATGATATCATATGAATATTTGAAATTTCGGTATATTTTAAAAATTTCTCTATCTTTTTTGATAGCTGCCCCCTCCTGTCCCATAAAATGGCCTTCAAAAAATCTGTATCTAAAAATGTTTCCCCATGTCCCCGCCTAAAACTTAATTTAACATTAATCCTGTTAATTTCTATAAAATACCATTTAATCAACAATCTCTCCTGAACTATAGAAGCTTCAAACAAGGATGGCTTATGAATGATATCATATGAATATTTGAAATTTCAGTATATTTTAAAAATTTCTCTATCTTTTTTGATAGCTGCCCCCTCCTGTCCCATAAAATGGCCTTCAAAAAATCTGTATCTAAAAACGTTTCCCCATGTCCCCTGCGTGGAAACTTGTTGTAGCATAGCTTAACTGTAAGCTATGTGACATAAAAGGGTGCCCATTCCTTGACATATTATACACAACGATGTACTTTCAATTACTTTAGCATGACATTGGGACCACAAAAATATATTTTCAATGACACAATACCTCAACCTAACATGCCACATGAACCCAAATACAAGACCAACAGGCCTTGAGCCATAGATGGTGTAATCATGGATGGAGGATCCTGTTGGACTAATCACCAGCATCTCCCTTCGGATTCGGGACATGGACTAACCGCCTCCCGTGGATTTGTTTGTCTCTGGCGTTTGTATCGGGCATTAATAGGTCGAGCTTTTGGCGCAATGGCAAACATGTTCCAACAAATGGTATTAGAGCCGTGGTCATGGGTTCAAATCCACTCAAGTGTCGCTGAGGGGGGGATTGTTGGGCTAATCGCAAGCGTCTCCCTTTGGATTTGAGACATGGACCAACTGCCTCCTGTGGATCTGTTTATCTCTGGCGTTTGCATCGGGCGTTAATAGGTCAATCTTTTGGCGCAATGGCAAACGTGTTCCAACAGATCCAATTAAGGATAATCCAACCATACAACCTAACATAAAACTCTTCACACTGTCATGCAGCAGAATGCAAATGCACAAGAAATAGGTAGAAAAATGATGTTATGGATTCACACTTTGAAATACATCAGCAGTCTTTACCACTAGGGCTTACAATCAGAATTAGACCTCAGTCTTGAATTACAATGAAGTAAAAGCACAAATAAGCATGTGGCTTCTCAAAAATACTATGCTATGAGCTAATTTTCAATATGACACTTTCTTTGATCTTCTGAATTCTCTTTGTTGTTAGAGCTAACTGGAGCTAACTCCTTTGAATGTGGAATCGATGATCTTTTATAGACAAAGTCTTGATGAAGTATCCTTGCACCAACCAAAAACGTAGTACAGTGCCCTATGCACATGTGATGAGGATCATGGGTCCAATATTAAATGATTCTCCTTGAATTATTCCTTGGAATTGGATGCTTGCTTGTGGAACATATAGAATGACCCTTCTTTGATGAGTGCAGCAAGATGTATGCTTTAATTCTCAATGCAGCCTTAACCACAAACCTCCCTGGGACCAATAATCTCATAGGTGACATTACTAGTTTGTGCAAGATTTGAATATGTGGCACACAGCCTAATTAGGCCTTCTTTAGGTAGCTGTTACAAGTTACATTGCATTAACTTAGAATAGAACACTTAACAAAGACAAGGCATTGTTTAGGACATCCTTAAGATGCCTAATGTCAATATGAAGGCTTTGGGATTAATATGTGGTACTGCACAGGTGAAACACTGGTGCTTTGTATGCTCAAAATGATGAGTGCAGAAATAATTAACCTTTCTTCCAAGAATAGAATGATTGTGATAACTCAAGAAACCTGCAAAAGACAAACAAACACAAAAGAAATATATTTGATAGATGGAAGATTGGTCTTACACTTAGGATGCTCCTTGCATCAAGAGTCCATTACAATTACATAATATGAAGGTTCTATCATCATCCAACATGTTGCATAAACTTTGATCAATCATATTTCAGATATCCACATTTGAAATCGAGTCCTGCGGAGGACAGCTTGACAATGGTGAGAAATGAGAGTTGTTTCCATCAAGGAATTTTTTGAAGATGCAAAAGAGGGAGTCCTGTTTATGTATACCTGAGTCTCAAAATGTAGACCTTTAAATTAAAATGATCTCCAATTGCTCAGAAAAGGCTCAAGTGGAGGCGTATTCTCATTTATTCAAAATGGGGAATATCATGACAGTTGGGAAATAAGTTTTTGCTTGCTATCTACAAGATGGACTTAGTGTTATTTTGGGTATCTTTGTGTACTGTCAGGCAAGTGTCAAAAGATGATCTGGAAGGTGCACTACAGTGGAGTGGTTTGACATTTTTGAGTTTGAGACAAACTTTAACTGGTTTTACATGCATGTTCTGGTTTTTTCATTTGTCTTTCACAAATTTAAAATTAGATGCTATTATGGTCTTTCTGACAATTACTTTGTATGGTTTTCAGTCACTCTTTTTTGTTTTTATCCTACACATTCTCAGTTCTGGGTAATGGAGAAATCAGAAAAGTGGGTGGGATACTATAGTATAGTTGGAGGATAGGTTCACTGTGCAGCGATGTTTGGGATCTTCCTTACCAAAATCAGATTGGATAGAAGAGGTGAATTACTCAATTCAACCCTCCCTAGCAAAGCTAATGAACTAGATTTCAAGCTCAGCACCAATACCTTTATTCTATCTCATCAAACAATTCTTATTTTCCATGTATCTTCACAGACTAAGAACTATAAGATCACCTCTTATTCTAGGGTGACAGAGGATCAGTGCATTAGGAAATTGTTAGAAAGACAATTAAAGTTATTATAATATTGAACTAGATAGGATGCACATTTCATTCATTTTAATTTGATATCAGAGCTTTGTGTCAATGCAAAATTGTTTGGGGTGTAATTTGAAAGCCAAAAGGTCAGAAATAATGAATACTAAATAGCATAGTTACGAGACTCGGACTTGGTGTGGACTCGGCGAGGGTGACTCGACTCGGGACTCAGCGCTTGGACTTGGCGCAGACTCGGCAAAATGAAAAACCCAAGAAATTTAGAGATTTTTAAGGATTTAAAACTTGTTTCATGCACCCTTTATTAAATAAACCTTAAAGACACAATAACATCATCAAATAGAAGCTAATTTGATCACATACATAAGCATACATTGATCACATAAGTATAAACGCAAATTGTAGCTGAGCTGCTGAAGGAAATAGCACACTTAGATATATAGTCAAAGACTCAAATGTATACAAAACTCATTGAATATGAAATCCATTACATCAAATGTTCCAAACAAATATGAAATATCGAAAGATTCAAAACAATAACTAGAAGTCTATGGCTCAAAGGAGCTTGCATCCTTCCTACGAATGTGTCTAAGATAGGTCCTGGATGATGTAGCAACCATAATCTCAAGTTTGAGGGCAGTGCCCCCAGTGGGGTCGAGGGGCAGCGCTTCTCGCAGGGTCCCAGGGTAGTGCCTTGGGTGTGCTACTTGTCATGATATCGGGCGGGGTCGACGGGCAGCACCCCTCGCGGGGTCCCTGGGTGTGCTCCCTGTTGTGATACAGAGCGGGGTTGAGGGGCGAAGCCCCCGACACCAAGCCCAAATTAAGACCTCCAAAACCATACAAACCTTCATGGCGTACATAATTTTGCATTCACAACAAGTAAAAAAAAACAAGTTTTAACTTCAAATTTTATGTAATTTTTGCACTTTTCAAACTTGCCTGTGCAAGTCTGCCTGACCCGGCGAGTCTAAGACACTCGGCAAGTCTCGCTAGGACTCGTCCGGACTTGGCCGAATCTGAGTCCGAGTCCCCCAAACTCGGCTGGGGTGACTTGACTTGGGACTCACCAAGTCCAGGTGAGTCCTGGCGAGTCTCATTTCTGTGCTAAATAGCATTTGTTTATCTTATTCTTTTGTTTTGGGATCTAATTATATTGGTCTGCTACAAATACTTTTTCCCATTCTATGCATTGAAATAATAACTTGTTATGGTGGCATTATTTCTTTTGACAACTTTTGTTGGGTATATTTCGTGCAAAGGTTAGGGGTTCTGTGTGGAAGACACTTGGTTGTCATTATTGCTAAATGCAATTGTGGACTCATTGGTACTTATATGCTGAAAGCTAGTTTTTAGTGAATTTCCCCTCGGGCTTGATATTTCGTTATCATCTAGTCTAGAGCTTCTTTGAGGCTTCTCTGGTGCTTGAACATATGTATTTGTACTTTACCATAGATGATAAGCCTTTGTCTTCTATACGAGGAATAACTGAAATGCTTTGAGATCAGGAAGTTGATACATGCCCTGGAATGCATGAAATACATGCAAAATGCTGGGTTTTTTTGTTAATTAGCACCAATCCATTGTTGATGACTGTGCATGCTTTTATTACTATTTCCTAGTTTATGTGCCTTGTAAGAACAGCTGCTTGATCTTTTCATGCACTACAGGTGTACCGGATGAATCTATAGATGGATCAAAGTGGGTTACAGTAAGGAAAGGGATGTGCTGTGTCTGTTGTGACAATCATATCGACTCTCTGTTATACAGGTGATATACAAACTTCTTAATGGTTTTCTTTTTCTTGCTTATTTTTCTATTTAGCAAGAACATAATTTAGGTCCCACTAAAATGATTGTTAGGGTTCATGAGCAAGCAGGAAGCAACTAAATAAGCTGTGTTAAAGAGTGTATTGTTCTTACTTCTTAGTAATTTCTCTTTTGTAGGTGTGGTCACATGTGTACATGTCTGAAATGTGCAAACGAGTTGCTGCAGAATAGTGGAAAATGCCCAATGTGTAGAGCTCCAATTGTGGAGGTGGTCCGAGCCTACTGTGTGTTGTGAATATAGGTCTATTTGAGACAGAGTAATAAGAAAGGAGTACCTTCAGCTATAATTTTCTCTCCCTTCATCACCAAGGAAACAGAGCCACATATTTCTCACATTAGATGGCCTTTGGATTCGTATTTGAATAATTTGTGCCAATTGACGTGGTAGTGGATGCCTAAATTCTTTATTTTGGTTAATATTGTGTACAGATTTGTGTAAAGGTGCTACTGTGGACAAGTAAAAATATTTTTTGTAATCTATTCTTGGCTGAGATTTCTGTTACAGCAGAGGATTTCACAAACCATATGATGTTATCAGTTTGTGGATATGCTGTGATTTCTCTCCAGCAATTACATTAGCGTTGCCAGCATATCTCTGGTCATGTCTCCATTAATGTGCAAGCCATCTAATGGCAGCATTGGACTAGGCTGTTAAAAATAATTGATTGAATTCAATGGATCGACATTTTTAATGGATCAACATTTTTAAGCAAAAGCTTGGCCTCAGGAAGAACTTTGGAGGTCTTGTATCCGAAAGCCCAAAAGACGCTCTAAGAATTGGAGAAGATATTATTCTATCATACTAAATGTTTTAATTTTTTGTCTTGGCTCATTGTCTTATATATTATACTTGCATTCATGGATTACATATTTCTAAGATATAAATTGTGTGCATGCTGTATACATGTCAATTTTGTGTGAAGTTAACTTCTGCTCTCCAACTGCCATATATAGCCCAATATCTGACGATGGGGTTTATCCATTCTTTACAGAATTTTTTGTTGATAAGAGAAAGAATCGAGAACCTTGAAACTGCATTATTATGGACTACAATCTCACTATAACTCTTGGGCAGGTGGCATGCCCCTCGCCTGCAGTATTTGTTGGGGTTTGAACACAACCAATATTCATTTATACAATGACACTACCAGTCGGTCTACAAACTGGTCTCTTTCCATAATTTTAGAGATATTATTGTATAATGTTTCCCAGGAACAAAAGATTGGTTGCTTAGTGGTATTTCTTTTGCCATATTTTGGTATGTCCATAGAAGATGTCTCTAAGCTATTTTAGGTCCATAAATTAGCATCAAGATTTAATGCTGCTACCTTTACATTTAGGTTCTGTGCAGATGATTAAAATGACCCTGAGATCGAATTCAGTGGATCACCTCTGTTAAGCAAAACCTTGGCCCCAGGAAGAAATTTCAGGGTCTTGTGTGTCTAAAAGGACAAAAGAAGCTACGAGATAAGGTCTACTGCAGCATCTCAACAATTTAGGAAGATAGTATTCTACTACATTTATAATGTCATAATTTCACATAATATACCTATTCCGTTGTCTTATAATTTCTCTTATAGCAATACATATTTCTAAGACGATAATTGTGTGCAGGTTGATTGGAAGTCAAATTTTGTAAGGAAGTTATATAATACTTTCGAAATGTCGTTAACAGTTTAATATATCTAACGTTAGGGTTTGCCCATTCTCTATTTTTTACATAATGTTGTTAAAATATAGATTGCTTGTGCTAGTGTCTTCTTTCATTGCCTTTTAGCCATGCCCCTAGATTATTTATATCTATTTTTAGGAGTGGGAATCACCATCCTATACAATGCTAGTGCCTTTACATTTGTAATGTACTCTTTTAAAGTTTCCTCGTTTTCTTTAAACATAATAAACCCTGACTCATGATAACAGTTGCACAATTAATTATAATTATGAATTTATCTCAGAAAATATAAAACGAATTATGTAGATCTTTCTTCAATCTACTGTGATCTCGCTTTATTTTAATGCCCTTTGAAATGTCTTAAAATTTGCTTGAATCAGAGGATTTTGTCTATTAACTCAGTGATAGAAATTAAGAGTTTTTGGTATTTTAATTTCAAACCTTCAAAGGATTCATTCTCAGATTGTTGAATAAAGGTTCACGTTCTACAAGGGATAATAATATAAAAAATGTCTTCCCAATTGCTATCCCCTTCTGAT